>CM035438.1:135196918-135221918 GCA_020310875.1 Ceratopteris richardii
CTATCTATCTATCTATCTATCTATCTATCTATCTATCTATCTATCTATCTATCTATCTATCTATCTCTCTATCTATCTGTCTATCTATCTATCAATCTATCTATTTATCTATCTATCAATGTATCTATCTATGTATCTATCTATCTATCTATCTATCTATCTATCTATCTATCTATCTATCTATCTATCTATCTATCTATCTATCTATCTATCTATCTATCTATCTATCTATCTATCTATCTATCTATCTATCTATCTATCTATCTATCTATCTATCTATCTATCTATCTATCTATCTATCTATCTATCTATCTATCTATCTATCTATCTATCTATCTATCTATCCTTCTATCTATCTATCTGTCTATCTATCTATCTATCTATCTATCTATCTATCTATCTATCTATCATTCCTCGACTTGTAAGTATCAAGTAATTCACGTGCTTTGGAGATAGCACCACATCTTGCGTACATAGAACTGAGGCCATCTAAGCACTTTCCAACTAAACCCTGTCGTTGAAGATCATGATGTATTCTAATGCCTCTTGTTGACATACAAGTCAGATGAAGAGCATACTAGCACAACGGAGCAGTCATGCACAATACGGCAACAAGGCCTAATCATTTTTTTCCATAAAGTATTTCCAATTCAAGTGATTTTCATCACCACACACACATTGTAAATTCCGTTTTTGGTAAAATAGACTCCATTTTGTTCAAGCCGAGGAGTCCTCGAGCTTGAGGAGTGTTAGAATTAGCTACATACCAATTTTCATAATTTTTAGACTTCGTTTGAGCCCTCAAATAGGCTCTAGAACCTAATTTTTAACTAGGCCATACACTAGGTCTGGACAAGGCCAAAGCTAGTCAGAAAACTATAAAAAGAGCTAGAGAGCTCATTTTGAGGTAGATTGTTTGTGAATTGAGCTTATGTAAGAGACTTTTTTACTAATGCAAAGAGCTCCATTGTTCCTCTCCTTGTTCTTGCCTTGTGTGCGCGTGTGTGTGTATGTGTGTGCATGTTTGTGTGCTTCTCACTCACACACTTGTGCCTTCACTTGCTCATAGTCTTCATACTAATCCTCACGTCTCCACGGATTGACAATTATGAGGTGGATCTCCTCATGTTGGTACTCACCATTGTGCTGGAGTGACACCAAATTTGGCGCCGTTGCCGGGGAGAGAGCTTCGAGGACGAGCGTGTGATGGTAAGACGTCGAGTTGAAACATTGGAGTTATAGGTAATATCCTTTCTTTTCCTTATTTTTCTTCATTTTTTTTCTTATTTTTCTTCATTTTTTTTCTTATTTTTGCATCACCATCATCACCATCATCACCATCATCATCCCCACCATCTCCCACCTCCATCTCCATCTCCACAAAAATTCAGTTTTTTGGTCATATCCCACTCCCCACTTCATTTCCCTCATTTCATTTGTGAGAGAGAGCGGGAGAGAGCTTGCATGCAATCTGTTTTTGTGTGTTTTTTGAGCCTTTGTTGCAGGAACTAGTTGTACCACCATCTCCAATAGCTTGCGCAGGTACGACAGACTCTGCACAGGTCCCGAGACGACTACCTCTGTCTATCGCGATAGACAGGAAAACTTGATATTTTTTGAATGCATGTTTGGCACGGTAACCTACACCATTAGAGCACTCCAAATCACTAGAAGTTTCTAAAAAATTTGTGTTTTTTCAGTCTATCGCGACAGACACTGTCTATCGCGACAGACAGGGTCTATCGCGACATACCAAATCCATGATAAACTCAATCTATCGCGACAGACCAAAACCACGACAGACGATAGACCCCATCTATCGCGACAGACACCGGTCTATCGCGACAGACCAAATTCCACAATAAACTCAGTCTATTGCGACAGACACGGTCTATCGCGAGAGACCAAAACCACGACAGATGATAGACCCTGTCTATTGCGACAGACACCCTTCTATCGCGACAGACAGAGACCCACAATAGACCCCGTCTATCGCGACAGACACCTGTCTATCGTGACAGACCAAATTATGACAGACGATAGACTCCATCTATCGCGACAGACGCCATCTATCGCGACAGACAGCCCCACGCGACAGTTAGTGTCTATCGCGACAGACACCGTCTATCACGATAGACAGACATTCTCGGCAAAAAAAATAAAGGGGTAATTTTTTGGAAATTTAGGCTAAATTTTGGGCATATTTACATACCCACTCACTCATACACTTAATAGGCCTTGGAAAAAATGCCCTAGAACCCTGAAAGGGCCTGTTTGTCTGTTTTAACCCCCTAAACCCTGAACAGTCATAACTTTTTCATTTGAAATCCGTTTTTTGAGCTCTAGGGCTTGTCAGAAAGCTCGTGGCATATACTACATGCCAAGGGTATTGATTTTCAGATAGGGTATTTTGAAGTTGACCTACTGAGGGGTGGGTACACCAAGAGAGCTCTAGAGGAAAAAATTTTTGACAATAGCAAAGGGGGAAAAAAGGGTCATTAAAAGTGTCTGTGATAAATTGTCTGTCAATTGAAGGATCAAGTTGGAGCTAAACTTGGGAATTTTTTACAGGATTATCGAGAGCTCTTGGAGAAATCAAAGCGAGTGCCATTGTGTGCAGGCTTGGGAACTTGCTTCCTGGGTAGAGAAGCATAGCAAGGAGGAGCGCCTTGAGGTTGGAACATCTCTTAACCCCTCAGTCCATTCTTAGCATAGGCTAAGTGCGAGTAGTTGTCTTGTTTGAATAGAGGTACGATAGGAATACTCAAGTTCTAAGAGTCTTTAACTTCTCAAGTCCAAGAATAGTCTAAATTGCAGTCAAGGGATAACTTAAAGGAAAAGAGCTTAAACTAAGCGGACGCAGAACATGAAGTACGACACACTAAATTGCTCCTGACAACGCTTAATTAAAAACAAGAAAACACATCCAAAGGAACTTAAAAGGAACAAGTGGCTGGTACCAAAGAAATCAGCAACGTACAAAGGGCATATGAACCTTAGATCAGGACGACATCTAGGGAGGCTAGTGTCAATCACACTGCTAGGTCTTGGGCCCAGCAGCTGAGCCACTTTTCACATTACCCTAGCTCTGAGACTAGTGAATCAGAGATGTCTCAAGGTATGGAGAGACCTACGGGGAGTTCAGGTGTGCCATATTTGTATAGGGTGGAAGGCCCCTACAAGACACAGCTGGAATACCTTAGGACCAACCGATTAGGTGCTAGCATCTATGAGGACGACCTATGAAGGTCTGTGGTACAGATCAAAAACCCAGATCAATCCATTGGACTAGAATACCCAGCAGTCAAGTTTGAAAACGGAGCATACTTGGACAAAGAAGGAACCATACATGTAGTCATTAGTCACCCCGACAGGACATATGAATTCGGGAATGTGATCCCTGAGACGGACATAGGTGACCTAGAGCAAGGGAACATAGGAGGAGAGCCGAGGACCCCTCGAGGAAAATCTGTTCTTACTAGAATCCTTAATCTTGAGTGGGTTCCCCAGGACAATAAGAGTATAGATCTGCTCCTAAACCAAGAGACTGATGAAGCCTTTTGGAGGTATAAATCTGATCAGCCAAATGAGGTAGGAACAATCATGATATATTCAAGGACCCAGATAGCCCAGGCAAAGTGACTTACCTAGATAATGCATCAGAACGGATCTTTGTGGTTACAGAACATGATAGGCATGCTTACACTTGGAAAGGTGAATTTATTTTCCCCCAACCTAGGTCTAATGTGTCCTTTGGTCACCCAGGAGCTGGAACATCCCAAGCTCATGGAGCTCAGAGAGACAGAAGTAGAGATAGACCTGAGGTAAGCTTTGCCAACCCAGGGGGCAGAGAAAGAACGAGAACGGAAACAAATAGAGGGGAACCTGAGGTACTTAGAGCTCCAAGTAACCAAAGGAATGTGGATGAATTCCCTCTACCAAGACCTAGAGAGCACACAAGGACTTTGAGACTTACCCAGCTAGTTAAGTCCATGAAGAACTACTTCGATGGCACAGGAGACCCATATGATCATGTGGCTAAGTTTAGGCAAGTCTTGAGAGCTGAACAAGTTGAGGACCTATTCACGCAGTATAATGCCTTTGGTCTAACCCTTAGGAACACATCCCTTACATGGTTTCAACCATTGTATGAGAGACAGTTTAGGAGCATAGACCAACTCTTGAAGGCTTTCATCACAGAATTCTCTAAGAGTGGGATAAGGCATGATGGAGAGTGTTAATCTCCAAAAGAACAACCTACTCTTGAATTTAGAACACCTCTATATCAAGAGTAAGTCAAAACCTTCACTAAATTAGAGGTCCAATCTCCAAATTATCAAAACTGAGAAAATCTGTGAAGAAGATGAAACACAGAAAAGTCTGCTGTAGAACTTCTTCACATTGACTTATCAAACGTGTAAAGTTTTTTATGAAACTTTGTACGAATCATCTCCTAGAGATTGCGCATCACCTCCAAGTTGAATTACTTCAAAAGCTTTAGTATAACTTGAGAAATTGTCTTCACAAGTTAACTATGTCTGAATCTGCACTTCTGAGAAGTCGATTTAGACACCCCTAACTTCTTAACTTTGGTTCTCACAATATCTAACCCGTTTTGCCAAATGCTTTTAGCCACGAGTAGATCACCTTCCAACTTAAAGATTAAGTGCTTGCTTGCACAAAACTTTAAACTATGGAGTGAGCACTGACCAAAAGATTAAACTCGAAATTTGCGCCTGTTTCAGAGAACTGTAGACACTCAACACATATGAATGTTCCTACTCACAATTCTCCTAGCCTGTTTACAATTAGACTCTGAAATTCAGGTCACAGGCTCATTAACTAACAACTTAGATATCCTCAAAAGGATTTCACAATTGATCAAACACAGAAGGAGCAGACACGAAAAGATCGGGCGCAATATTTCTTCATTAACTCAGAAAATTACAACTGAGTGATGAGAGCTAACTCAACTAACTTTTCTCTATCTCTTGACTCCTAACTTCCTCAATCTTGGTTTCTACATATGCTCTCATACATGCCCCGACTTTTCTCAAAGTATTTATAGATAATTTGTACAAGATTTTTACTCAAGCAAAGATCTAAGTCACCTATGACTATACTAATGTACATATGTGTACACTTCTTTTATGCTCTGAATATGTCTTTCTTCCAAGCTTCAATAGTTGATCCTTCCTTCACTCTTTAACTCTCCAAGCCTTCAATTGGTGATTGATTTGCACCAACAGCTCCCCCTCAATCATCAATTGAGGTTTCTCCTTTCTTCTTTATACCTGCCATGTCTTTGAACCTTTGTAACTTTGGTCCATCCAAGCTCTTTGTAAGCATATCAGCTATCTGATCTTTTGTTGAAGTATGTATGACTTCAATCTCTTTATCCATCACTTTCTCTCTTAGAAAGTGATACTGAATCTCAATGTGTTTGGTCCTGGCATGAAAAACAGGATTAGCAGCTAAATACAATGAACTCATGTTATCTCCATATATAATTGGTACCCCATGCATAATGTCAAGACTCTTCATCAATGTCTTGACCCAAATAACTTCCTTTGCAGCTTCAACCATGCCTTTATACTCTGCTTCTGTAGAAGATAAAGCAACTGTATGTTGCTTCTTGGAACACCATGAGATAAGTTTATCTCCCACATAACACATATATCCAAATGTAGACCTTCTATCATCTGGATTACCTGCCCAATCTGCATCACTATAAATTTTGATATTTGTATCTGAGGTAAACCCATAATACAAACCTTCATTGAGTGTACCCTTAATGTACCTCAACACCCTTTGTCCTGCAATCCAATGTTCTTTCCTTGGGCAATGCATAAATTGAGACAAAACTCCTACTGCATATGATAAATCAGGTCTAGTTAGAGTAGCATAGATAAGGCTACCAACCAAACTCTGATATTGTCTCATGTCCTTGAATTCTTCACCTCCATACTTACTCAATTTGTGATTCACCTCCATTGGTGTAGGTGCTACCCTGCAATCATCCATTTTAAACTTGATTAACAAGTTCTTCAAATACCTTTCTTGGGTCACAAATACTCCATGTTGAGTATATGTAATCTCCATGCCCAAGAAGTATGATAAGTCTCCCAAGTCACTTATCTTGAACTCCTTTTCCATTTGCCTCTTGAGCCTTTGTATTCCTTCTTCATCTGTACCTGTAAGAATTATATCATCAACATATATGCACATGTATATGAAACCATTTTCACTTGCTTTGACAAGCAAGCTACTATCTGCTTTAGACACCTGAAAACCAAGTTCTTTTAGGAACTTCACAAGTCTATAATTCCATGCCCTTGGGGCCTGCTTCAAGCCATATAAAGCTCTCTTGAGCTTGCACACATGATCTGGATACCTTTTATCTCTGAACCCTTGAGGTTGCTCCATGAATACATCATCTGAAATATAACCATTCAAAAAAGCATTCTTCACATCAAGTTGACATAGCTTCCAACCTTTACATGCAGCAATAGCAATAAGTGTCCTTATGGTTGTCATCTTTGCCACAGGACTATAGGTCTCATCATAATCAATACCATATGTCTGAGCAAAGCCTTTGACAACAAGTCTAGCTTTGTATCTAGACACACTTCCATCTGCAAACCTTTTTTGTCTTGTAGACCCACTTGCATCCAATAATCTTCTGACTATTTGGTTTTGGAACCAAATCCCAAGTTTGATTCTCCAATAGTGCATCATATTCTTCCTGCATAGCACTCTCCCATTTTTCCTTACCTTTTGCCTCTTCATATGTAGAAGGGTCTTCATCTGTATTCACCATGTAAGCATAATCTTTTGTGGCTAGAAATGAAGTATCATAACTATACCTTGTAGGTTGCCACCCATTTCTTGTTGACCTTCTGAGTTCTCCACTCCTTGAGGTTTCTGGCTCTTCACATTCAGGATCAAATCTTGGTGTCTCTTCCACTTCAACCTGCACTTCATTATTCTCTTGCTCATCAAATATATGAACTTTTGATTTACCTTTTCTTTGACTCACTTCTTCTTCATCATCTGTATTGATTTTGATTGTACCTGCATACCAAGTGCTTTGTTCATCAAATGTAACATCTTTAGAAACCATAAATTGTTTTGTTGATGGACTCCACAATCTATAGCCCATCTGCTTATCATCATAGCCAATGAAAACATACTTTTCAGCTTTGGGTTCCAATTTGTGTCTTAATTGTGATGGCACATATGCATATGCCACACACCCAAAAACTCTGCAATGATCTAAGGTAGGTCTTTTACTCCACCAAGCCTCATATGGTGTCATACCCTGCAAGGCTTTACATGGTAACCTATTGACCAAGTAAGTGGCTGTATTTACAGCCTCAGCCCACAAATAATTAGGGCAATTTTTCTCCTTCATCATAGATCTTGCAAACTCAACAATTGTTCTATTTCTCCTTTCTGCAACACCATTTTGTTGAGGAGAGTACCTGCAAGTAACTTCCCTTTTTATACCTGCATTCCATAAGTAATCACTGAACTCATTTGAAAAATACTCTCCCCCTCCATCTGACCTTAGTCTTTTCAACTTATGACCTGTAATTCTTTCTGCATATGCATGATAGTGTTTAAATGTATTAAACACTTCTGACTTATCTTTGATCACATAGATAGTGATCCACCTAGTAGCATCATCAACATAAATCACATAATACCTTGATCCATTTATACTGAAATCTTTTGATGGTCCCCACACATCTGTGTGTACCAACTCAAGCTTCTCTGAATACATAAAACCATGCTTGGAATAGGAATGTTTATGAGCCTTACCTAATTGACATGCCTCACATTTGTATGTCATATGTTGACCTGCAACATTAGGCAATCCAAGCACTGAACCATTGTTAACCATATCTTTAATACCTCTTTCATTGAAATGTCCAAGCCTCTTGTGCCAAAGATCTAACTCAGAGATCTTATGTCCTCCATATGTGAACATAGCATGACCAATATTGCCTTGAATCTTCAATGTAAACAATCTTCCTTCTTTTTTCCCTGAAACAATCTGTTTATACCCTTGGCTAGGGTCTTCCACATATACTCCATCATTAGTGAACCTTACTTCATATCCCTTTTCAACAATTTGTCCTACACTTATCAAATTCTTAGGGATTGTAGGAACATACAAAACCTTACTCAATAAGGTGCTTCCATCCTTGGCCTTCACTGATCCAATTGACTTCACATTGTGCTTTGTGTTGTCACCTGTTTGAACAACATGATTAAATACTTTACTTTCCAAATCAGTCATCAAAGATATGTTACCACTCAGGTGATTGCTACACCCTGAGTCAATGTAGAAAACTCTTTGATCTTCATTCTGCCTTTCACAAGTTGCATTCATTATCAATGTTGAATCTTCCTTTTGATCTGAAGCATAATTGTAGTAGGTGTTGTTGTATTGTTGACTTTGGAATCCTCTACCTGCATTTCTTCCAAAGTAATTCCTTCCACCTCTACCTCTGTAATTACCTCTTTGATTTCTTCCACCTCTTCCTCTTGAATTATAGTTCTGATTATATCCACCATTATTCTGATTATTATGCCAACAATCATTAGCTAAGTGATTTGTCTTACCACAAATCCAACAATCTTTGCCTCCATCTTTATTGTTCCTGCCTCTTCCTCTACCTTTGCCACCTCCTCTTCCTCTTAGGAAGTTGGCTTGAGTAGTTGTTCCTTCATCTTCACCTGCTTGTTGTTTTCCTTTGCTATTCTTCTTCTTGTCCTTTGAGTACATTGCATGTCCTGTACTCTTGTCACCATCTCCTTTAACATCCTGTTCAAATGTTAGCATATGACCTAACAATTGATTTAAATAAGGAGTGAAATGGTCAAGTGATAGTTCTGTAGACAAAATAAATGGCTTCCATTTGTCATCACCTCTCAACCCTGTAAGGATTTGCCTTACCAATTTATCTTCCTCAATGTCTTCATCAACAGCTCCTAAAGCATCTGCAATATCTTTCATCCTTGTTACATAGTCTGAAATAGATTGAGAGGCCTTCTTCTTGAAGGTAGTAAACTCTGCCCATAAGGATGCCTTCCTTGACTTTGTAGTGTTCTGGAAATGCTCCTCCAAAGCATTCCATATGTCAGTTGCACTTTCAAGACCTCTAATATGAGGTAACAAGTAATCATTGACTCCCATATAGATAATGCTCCTAGCTTGAGCATCTTTCTTCATCCAATTTTTCAGATCTACTAACTCTTCCCTAGTTGGAACACTAGGATCTCTGAACTCTGGCTTCTCTTCTTCTCCTGTGATGTAACCAATTAAATCTTTGCTCATAAGATGAGCTTCCATCCTCATTGACCATGCAGGATAGTTTTCCCTATCCAATTTCTCTATCTGTAGAGCATCTCCCATCTTGTATCCACCTGTATATTGAAAACTTCAAGCTTTACAAGCAATGTATGTACCTTTACTTCGAGTTAGACTCCTTTTGCCTTTCTTGATGTCGAGTAGACTTCTCCTCAGGCTTTTGACTCCAAGCTTTCACTTCTTAGTTCTTCAAGTGTTGAACTTCTTGAATCTGCAGCAGTCGGGACCTTCCTTTCCTTGATTTTGATGTCTCCTGCTCTGATACCACTGATGGAGAGTGTTAATCTCCAAAAGAACAACCTACTCTTGAATTTAGAACACCTCTATATCAAGAGTAAGTCAAAACCTTCACTAAATTAGAGGTCCAATCTCCAAATTATCAAAATTGAGAAAATCTGTGAAGAAGATGAAACACAGAAAAGTCTGCTGCAGAACTTCTTCACATTGACTTATCAAACGTGTAAAGTTTTTGATGAAACTTTGTATGAATTATCTCCTAGAGATTGTGCATCACCTCCAAGTTGACTTACTTCAAAAGCTTTAGTATAACTTGAGAAATTGTCTTCACAAGTTACCTATGTCTGAATCTGCACTTCTGAGAAGTCGATTTAGACACCCCTAACTTCTTAACTTTGGTTCTCACAATATCTAACCCGTTTTGCCAAATGCTTTTAGCCACGAGTAGATCACCTTCCAACTTAAAGATTAAGTGCTTGCTTGCACAAAACTTTAAACTATGGAGTGAGCACTGACCAAAAGATTAAACTCAAAATTTGCGCCTGTTTCAGAGAACTGTAGACACTCAACACATATGAATGTTCCTACTCACAATTCTCCTAGCCTGTTTACAATTAGACTCTGAAATTCAGGTCACAGGCTCATTAACTAACAACTTAGATATCCTCAAAAGGATTTCACAATTGATCAAACACAGAAGGAGCAGACACGAAAAGATCGGGCGCAATATTTCTTCATTAACTCAGAAAATTACAACTGAGTGATGAGAGCTAACTCAACTAACTTTTCTCTATCTCTTGACTCCTAACTTCCTCAATCTTGGTTTCTACATATGCTCTCATACATGCCCCGACTTTTCTCAAAGTATTTATAGATAATTTGTACAAGATTTTTACTCAAGCAAAGATCTAAGTCACCTATGACTATACTAATGTACATATGTGTACACTTCTTTTATGCTCTGAATATGTCTTTCTTCCAAGCTTCAATAGTTGATCCTTCCTTCACTCTTTAACTCTCCAAGCCTTCAATTGGTGATTGATCTGCACCAACAAGGCATAATACTTCCTCATTGATACATAGCTTTAAGCAGACCCCTCAAGAGACCGTGAGACTTGCAGGAAGAAGATTTAGGCAATATCTGGAGAGATGCCCTGTGCCTGAGTTACCCACACCAGCCAAACAAGTGGCTTTATTCTTGGATGGATTGTTAAGTACCAAACTGAGGTCATATGTGTACTTGAAAGACCCTAGGACCATAGAAAAGTGTGTACGCATGTGCATCAACATTGAGGATAACCTAGGGGAGGAATTAGAGCTCTCAAAAATCTATAAAGATTCAGATAGTTCTAGTAGCCTCATTTCCTCACAATCCACATCAATTGAGAATCTAGCAGAAAAGGTAGCTCTGAAATTAGGTGTCTCTAGCAAGCAGATTCCAAGATTTGCCCCTGTGAAAAGATGTTACACTTGCGGAGGTGACCATATGGCGAACGTATGTCCCATCATGGCTCAACCCCAAGTGAATCCGAGTAGTCAATACTGCACCATAGAACGGAGGTACACCAATCACACTGCGCAAGATTTCCCCTACAATAAGCAAGCAGTTAGGCAGACGTACCCACAACCATACCCTCAACAGGGTAGGTACCAAAACCAGTACCCACGCAGCAGTATGCTAGACCTCAACAAACCTACCACCCACAATACCAAAACCAACAAAAGCCTCAGCCTGTGTTAGCACAACAACCCCCTGCCCCAGCTAATGTAATTCCTGTAAAGTACGCAGTTGCAGAAGAGAACTTGAATAGAGCCATAGTGCCAGTAACGCCCTGTCAGAAAGTGACCCGAGCGACCATAGCTTTGATTCTACACATATAGATAGCCCCCAGGCCTACTACATGCAATCTCCTGAACATGGTGAGTCCTACTACAGTGAAGAGCCAAGTGAACCTATATGGGAGCCAAAATATGCAAATCTCATGTACACAAATCCCAACACTAGACCTCAATCTAAGCAAGTAAGACCCCCATTCCCTAGAGGACCATGCTACAGATGTCAGGGAGATCACCTTATTCCCGATTGCCCCTTACCTCCACCTACACAAACCCAGTCAGTGGCAATCCAAGGCTTTTGTACAGATTGTGGAAAAGAGCATCTCTTACGAGATTGCCCAAAGAATCCCAATAATATGCCAAAAATTACTCCTATCAATGTTATTGGGTTAGTAGTAGACTCTACAGGAAGCGTCACGTCCACCGCGCCAATACAAGTGGTCAATAGAGCTCAAGTGTTGCAACAAAACCAAGACTTAGGCTAGGAAAAGAATGCGGAGGTTAGCGAGACTGAGAGTCAGAATAAGAAGAGGACAAGAGCTTGGAGAGATAGCCGTGAACGTATGAAAAGGCAATGGGCAAAAAAGATGAGCGAACTTGAGGAGAGCCTACGGGAAACCAAAGCCAAAATCATAGAAATCACATCTCAAACGCACTCTCACACATCCCCACCACTACCATCCCCTTCACCCTCCATTCCTCAACCATCTAATCCACCACACATAACCCACCCACCACCCCGAGTAGGATCAGTTTTAGCATATCCCACGCCTGAAGACATAGATATGATGCTCAAAGCATATCAGGCCAGGATCCAGGAAGGACCAAATGTAACGGATCATGAAAGATGTTACCCTAGAGCTCACCTAGAGCTTGAACGAACTAAGTTGTGTGCCAAGATGGTGGAATTGGCTCAAGCCATGTTTGAGACCAGTCGCCTTTTCACTTGCTCTAGCTCCACTAGAACACCATTGCATTTTGATGGTCTGTTAGACAGATTGGAGATGTTAATTGCAAAGTCTGGAAAAGGAGCCAACTCCCAGGCTAAGGAGAAGGCAAGTGATAGAATAAGCATTCCTCTCAAGGAAACTTATGTGCCTAACTCCACTGAACCAGACACCTCTTCTTCTATGAATCGATACACACCAAAATTCTTGCGAGAGATTCAAGAAGAGAAATGGGCTAAAGAGAGTGAAGTTCCTCCTCCCATTGAACTTGTGGATGACACACACGATCAATTCCCACAAGACCTTCCTTCCATTTATGGAGAGCAGGAGAGTGCCCAATCTCAAAAGAGATTAGACTTCGAGTCTAATTCTTTACAGGAACTACCACATTTCACAGGCCCATGGGAAGCAAAGTCCACTTGTATGAGAGCACCCACAGTCATGGTAAGAAACAAAGATTCAGTCATACCTAGGAACACGGAGGTAGTGAAGAACACTAAGCAGTGCAATCTCACTTTAGAAGAACTACTCAAGGTTAGGCCAGAGCTATGGAAACATGTAGCCAAACAAGTACCAGAGATAGCAAAACCTCGTTCCCAGGTAGGATCCCAGAGAACAGTGCCAGAAATACCCTTGGACAAGATAGGAGACATGAGTGAGGGCAAAGAGGGAAACACATATCTTCCTATCACCCATCAATGATACACCACCAAGGCCATTCTAGACTCAGGTGCAGGAGTTGCAATTGCCACCACTTCCCTATGGAAGCATTGGGGCAAACCAGCACTCAGGCCCACGAGGATGAAATTGCAGATGGCTGACGGTCACATAGAGAGACCCTTAGGGATGCTAGAAGGAATAACTCTCACTACATGTGGTGTTGAGTTTGAGCACACCTTCGCCATATGTGACTTTAGCAAAAATCATGCCTATGAGATGATTTTGGGAAGACCATTTATGATACAGTTGCAAGTGGTACAGGATTGGGGAACCAATTCCTTGTACCTGCTTAGGTGTTACGACCAAAGTGAATCTCAAGGACTACTCTCATAGAGATGTCCCTCCTATCCAATGGAACCCCATCCATAGAGCCAAAGATGATACGGAATCGGTGCATTCCATAGGATCACGATCCTCATGGATGCATGAAGATACCCACTTATGGATGTGCAAAGTAGCAGTAGAAGAAGAGAAAAGGGAAAAAGCCAGAGAGGTAGGTGCGAAGGAAACACATAGATCAATTCAAGACCCAACCTATGCACCTGTAGTATTTTCAGACGAAGAATTTGAACCTCACGGCTGGGCAGAAATTCTAGCAACTATGGATGTAGCCATCAATGAAGAGCAATGGACACCCCACTGTGATGAGGATGGCTATGACATTCCTGTCTTCTCCATAGAGCCAATCATGGGAGATGCAGTTTTAGAAGAATGCGAACCTAACCCTGATGCATTTGAAGATGCAAGTGACTCCGATCTTGAGTCAATCATTATGGACCCACCTTTTGCATTAGATGAAGAATACTTCTATGAAGTGGAAGCTTATCCTCAGAGACATGGAGAACTTATAAATGATGTGACGTTAACCACACAAGTGACTACCAAGAATGAAGGTAAGAAAAGAAAGAAGAGAGAAGTCACACCTGAGGAGGAAGAATCTTTGTTTGAGGTCCCTGAACACTTTAAAAAGTATGAGATAGACGATAGAAGGGTCATGGTGAGAATGCCTAAACGTGAGGCGCAATCGGGAGAGGCCTATGATAACAAAAAAACCACCAGGAAAGTAGTGGTAGCCATAGAAGAAGGAGAAGAAAGATTCACTTACATAGGACACGACCTCACCAAGGAGGAGGAGTATGAATTGATAGCCTTGCTAAGAGAATACAGAGATGTATTCGCTTGGAGCTACAAGGATTTGAAAGGTGTGGACCCTGACATATGTTCACACACTATTCCCATGACCTCAAATGCTAAACCCTCTAAGCAAAAGCCATATACATATAACGATAATTATGCTGCTAAGATCAAGGAGGAGATAGATAGACTCGTGGAAGCTGGATTTATCTATGAAATTGAGCACACTGAGTGGGTATCCCCCATTTTAGTGGTGCCCAAGAAGAATGGAAAGCTACGTGTGTGCATTAACTTGAAGAAGGTTAATGCAGCCACTATCCGAGATAATTATCCACTTCCCGTCACGGAGCATCTACTAGAAAGAGTAGCAGGCAAGGAAGTGTACAGCTTCCTTGATGGATTTTCGGGCTACAATCGGGTAGCCATTGCTCCAGAAGATCAGCATAAGACGGCTTTTGCCACAGAGTGGGGCATATTTGCTTTTAGAGTAATGCCCTTTGGTCTCACCAATGCGCCAGCCACTTTTTAGAGGCTAATGTGTCATGTATTTAAAGAATTCTTGAGGAAAAACTTAGAGGTCTATGTTGATGATCTTTGTGCTCATTCCAACATTAGACAAACCCATGTTCCTGAACTCAGACAAATATTCGACAAATGTAGAGAATATCAAGTCTGCCTGAACCTAGAAAAGTGTGTTTTCATGGTCAGGCAAGGCAAGATTCTAGGACATATAGTGTCGAAGAATGGCATATCCACTGATGAAGAGAATTGCGGTTATTACCGGCGTTTCATACACATGTATGCCATCATTGCAAAGCCTCTGTATGGACTTTTGACTAACTTTGAGTGGACTGATGAGTGTGAGGACTCCTTTAATGAACTCAAAAGAAGATTGTGTTCAGCACCAATCTTGACCACACCAGATTGGAATAAACCCTTTCATGTTCACATGGATGCATCCAATTATGCTATTGGATGTGTACTCGCACAACCTACTCGTGAAGGTAATATGGATCTTCCCATTGCCTATGCTAGTAGACAGCTAAATGTTGCTGAACGGAACTATACCACTACTGAGAGAGAAGGCTTAGGCATGGTGTATGCGGTTAAGAAGTTTAGACACTATTTTCTTGCAAGTAAGTTTAAATTTTTTACTGACCACCAGGCATTGTTGTACTTGGTAAACAAGCCATGCAATACAGGTAGATTGGTAAGATGGTTCCTCTTGCTAATGGAGTATGAATTCAAAGTTGTGGTGAGGAAAGGGAAGACTCACTTGAGAGCAGACCATCTCTCTAGGCTCACATCTAGAGAAGCCCCACAAGGAGTATTAGATGACCTTCCTGATGCTTACCTGTTTAAATTGGAAGTGGTACCTCAGTGGGCTAAGCCACTAGTGCCAGTATTGACATACGGGCCTAATCACCCTGTCATAAGCACTAAAGATAGGGAGGTAGTAAAGGCTCAAAAGTACCACATCATGGTAGGGAGTATGTACAAGGATACCGATCTAGGCATCCTAGCTTGTTGTGTGGAAGAAGATGAGTGCGCGAAATGGTTGCAATTGGCACATGTAGGTGCATTAGAGCAACATTACTCACGGCAACGAACCATACAGACATTAAGGAGACTTGGAGTGCATTGGCCAACTATGGAAGCTGATGTCCATAAGCTGTGCAAGGAATGCTCGATCTACTGCACTAAACCACCTGTGGAACATGCCACTCTTTATCAGGTATCCATAGTGCCAGATTGGAGTGAACCACTAGTAGCATTCTTGAGGATGAAAACATTCCCTCAAGATATGACATTGGCCAGACAAAGAAGTCTAGAACAAGAAGCCCTGGATGACTCACTCATTGGTGTATCATTGTGGCCACGGATTATCTAACCAAGTGGGTAGAAGTGAAAGCCACATCGAAGAATGATGCCCAAACGACCGCTAAATTCTTATTTGAGAATGTGTTCACTCGATACGGGCTACCCATAGAGCTAGTAAGTGATAGAGGGACTCACTTCTTGAATGAAGTCATTGAAAATCTTCTTCAAGGGTTCTTGGTGATACACAAGAAGTCTGCCCCCTATCACCCACAAGCTAATGGACAAGCCGAAAGCACAAATAAGATTTTATGCAATGTGCTAACCAAATTAGTGAATAACAAACGCTCTGATTGGGACAAACAGCTACACCATGCTGTTTGGGCATACAGAGTTGCCTATAAAACGGTACTCCAAGCCACACCCTTTCAGATGGTTTTTGGCCAGAATGCAGTGCTACCATTGGATTTTTTGATACCAACCTTGAAAGTAGCACAAGAGCATGATTGGACAGGCCATGAGTTGTCCTCTAGAATCTTCGATCTTGAACGATTAGGTGAAACACGATTGAGGGCTACAGCAGGAATTTATGCAGCCAAGAAGAGGCAAAAGGCATATTTTGATGCACACGTCAAGGATAAGGGCTTGAAAGCAGGAGACCTAGTCCTAGTCTACACCTTGAAGCAACATGCACGGAAGTTAGAGAAGAGAGGTTATGGGCCAATGATTATCAATAGGATCTCCACAAGTGGAGCAGTTCAACTAGCCACTCTAGAGGGTGATATTCTACCAAGTTACATAAGTGGATGCAGAGTCAAGTTATATCAAGAACCCCTGACTGAAGAGATGCTAAATCGACTCAACACTGCCAAGAAACGTAAAGAAGAAGAGAAACGAATTCGAGAAGAAGCACAGGCAGAAGCTTTAGATTGGAATAAACCCTTTCATGTTCACATGGATGCATCCAATTATGCTATTGGATGTGTACTCGCACAACCTACTCGTGAAGGTAATATGGATCTTCCCATTGCCTATGCTAGTAGACAGCTAAATGTTGCTGAACGGAACTATACCACTACTGAGAGAGAAGGCTTAGGCATGGTGTATGCGGTTAAGAAGTTTAGACACTATTTTCTTGCAAGTAAGTTTAAATTTTTTACTGACCACCAGGCATTGTTGTACTTGGTAAACAAGCCATGCAATACAGGTAGATTGGTAAGATGGTTCCTCTTGCTAATGGAGTATGAATTCAAAGTTGTGGTGAGGAAAGGGAAGACTCACTTGAGAGCAGACCATCTCTCTAGGCTCACATCTAGAGAAGCCCCACAAGGAGTATTAGATGACCTTCCTGATGCTTACCTGTTTAAATTGGAAGTGGTACCTCAGTGGGCTAAGCCACTAGTGCCAGTATTGACATACGGGCCTAATCACCCTATCATAAGCACTAAAGATAGGGAGGTAGTAAAGGCTCAAAAGTACCACATCATGGTAGGGAGTATGTACAAGGATACCGATCTAGGCATCCTAGCTTGTTGTGTGGAAGAAGATGAGTGCGCGAAATGGTTGCAATTGGCACATGTAGGTGCATTAGAGCAACATTACTCACGGCAACGAACCATACAGACATTAAGGAGACTTGGAGTGCATTGGCCAACTATGGAAGCTGATGTCCATAAGCTGTGCAAGGAATGCTCGATCTACTGCATTAAACCACCTGTGGAACATGCCACTCTTTATCAGGTATCCATAGTGCCAGATTGGAGTGAACCACTAGTAGCATTCTTGAGGATGAAAACATTCCCTCAAGATATGACATTGGCCAGACAAAGAAGTCTAGAACAAGAAGCCCTGGATGACTCACTCATTGGTGTATCATTGTGGCCACGGATTATCTAACCAAGTGGGTAGAAGTGAAAGCCACATCGAAGAATGATGCCCAAACGACCGCTAAATTCTTATTTGAGAATGTGTTCACTCGATACGGGCTACCCATAGAGCTAGTAAGTGATAGAGGGACTCACTTCTTGAATGAAGTCATTGAAAATCTTCTTCAAGGGTTCTTGGTGATACACAAGAAGTCTGCCCCCTATCACCCACAAGCTAATGGACAAGCCGAAAGCACAAATAAGATTTTATGCAATGTGCTAACCAAATTAGTGAATAACAAACGCTCTGATTGGGACAAACAGCTACACCATGCTGTTTGGGCATACAGAGTTGCCTATAAAACGGTACTCCAAGCCACACCCTTTGAGATGGTTTTTGGCCAGAATGCAGTGCTACCATTGGATTTTTTGATACCAACCTTGAAAGTAGCACAAGAGCATGATTGGACAGGCCATGAGTTGTCCTCTAGAATCTTCGATCTTGAACGATTAGGTGAAACACGATTGAGGGCTACAGCAGGAATTTATGCAGCCAAGAAGAGGCAAAAGGCATATTTTGATGCACACGTCAAGGATAAGGGCTTGAAAGCAGGAGACCTAGTCCTAGTCTACACCTTGAAGCAACATGCACGGAAGTTAGAGAAGAGAGGTTATGGGCCAATGATTATCAATAGGATCTCCACAAGTGGAGCAGTTCAACTAGCCACTCTAGAGGGTGATATTCTACCAAGTTACATAAGTGGATGCAGAGTCAAGTTATATCAAGAACCCCTGACTGAAGAGATGCTAAATCGACTCAACACTGCCAAGAAACGTAAAGAAGAAGAGAAACGAATTCGAGAAGAAGCACAGGCAGAAGCTTTAGATTGGAATAAACCCTTTCATGTTCACATGGATGCATCCAATTATGCTATTGGATGTGTACTCGCACAACCTACTCGTGAAGGTAATATGGATCTTCCCATTGCCTATGCTAGTAGACAGCTAAATGTTGCTGAACGGAACTATACCACTACTGAGAGAGAAGGCTTAGGCATGGTGTATGCGGTTAAGAAGTTTAGACACTATTTTCTTGCAAGTAAGTTTAAATTTTTTACTGACCACCAGGCATTGTTGTACTTGGTAAACAAGCCATGCAATACAGGTAGATTGGTAAGATGGTTCCTCTTGCTAATGGAGTATGAATTCAAAGTTGTGGTGAGGAAAGGGAAGACTCACTTGAGAGCAGACCATCTCTCTAGGCTCACATCTAGAGAAGCCCCACAAGGAGTATTAGATGACCTTCCTGATGCTTACCTGTTTAAATTGGAAGTGGTACCTCAGTGGGCTAAGCCACTAGTGCCAGTATTGACATACGGGCCTAATCACCCTGTCATAAGCACTAAAGATAGGGAGGTAGTAAAGGCTCAAAAGTACCACATCATGGTAGGGAGTATGTACAAGGATACCGATCTAGGCATCCTAGCTTGTTGTGTGGAAGAAGATGAGTGCGCGAAATGGTTGCAATTGGCACATGTAGGTGCATTAGAGCAACATTACTCACGGCAACGAACCATACAGACATTAAGGAGACTTGGAGTGCATTGGCCAACTATGGAAGCTGATGTCCATAAGCTGTGCAAGGAATGCTCGATCTACTGCATTAAACCACCTGTGGAACATGCCACTCTTTATCAGGTATCCATAGTGCCAGATTGGAGTGAACCACTAGTAGCATTCTTGAGGATGAAAACATTCCCTCAAGATATGACATTGGCCAGACAAAGAAGTCTAGAACAAGAAGCCCTGGATGACTCACTCATTGGTGTATCATTGTGGCCACGGATTATCTAACCAAGTGGGTAGAAGTGAAAGCCACATCGAAGAATGATGCCCAAACGACCGCTAAATTCTTATTTGAGAATGTGTTCACTCGATACGGGCTACCCATAGAGCTAGTAAGTGATAGAGGGACTCACTTCTTGAATGAAGTCATTGAAAATCTTCTTCAAGGGTTCTTGGTGATACACAAGAAGTCTGCCCCCTATCACCCACAAGCTAATGGACAAGCCGAAAGCACAAATAAGATTTTATGCAATGTGCTAACCAAATTAGTGAATAACAAACGCTCTGATTGGGACAAACAGCTACACCATGCTGTTTGGGCATACAGAGTTGCCTATAAAACGGTACTCCAAGCCACACCCTTTCAGATGGTTTTTGGCCAGAATGCAGTGCTACCATTGGATTTTTTGATACCAACCTTGAAAGTAGCACAAGAGCATGATTGGACAGGCCATGAGTTGTCCTCTAGAATCTTCGATCTTGAACGATTAGGTGAAACACGATTGAGGGCTACAGCAGGAATTTATGCAGCCAAGAAGAGGCAAAAGGCATATTTTGATGCACACGTCAAGGATAAGGGCTTGAAAGCAGGAGACCTAGTCCTAGTCTACACCTTGAAGCAACATGCACGGAAGTTAGAGAAGAGAGGTTATGGGCCAATGATTATCAATAGGATCTCCACAAGTGGAGCAGTTCAACTAGCCACTCTAGAGGGTGATATTCTACCAAGTTACATAAGTGGATGCAGAGTCAAGTTATATCAAGAACCCCTGACTGAAGAGATGCTAAATCGACTCAACACTGCCAAGAAACGTAAAGAAGAAGAGAAACGAATTCGAGAAGAAGCACAGGCAGAAGCTTTAGAACGCATCCGATGAATGAAATTGAGGAGACAAGGTAGAGACCAGCCTATGCCTGACACTCAAGAATCTCTACGCTATCCCATGGCCATGTGCGAGGCTTCAGATGGACATTCCCATAGAATAATCGACCGACGACCTTTTGTAACCCTAGAAGTAGGACAAAGAGAGAGTGTAAGGACAATGAGAGCTTTAATTGACTCAGGGGCAGCCACTAGTGCAGTTCGACTTTCTTACTGCCAAGAGCTTCAATTACAAATCAATCCTATAGAGGCATATCTCATAGGATTGGGAGGTGTGGAAACCCCTTGCATTGGTGAGGTGGAACTTCCCCTCTACATTCAAGAGGTGTTAATGGAAGTCAAAGTACTAGTGTGTGAAGACGAGGATCTTACTGAACCTCTTGTCCTGGGCCAAGACTGGATCTATGATCATGCAGTCAGCCTCAACCTAAGAAGTGGACTTCTTCAGGCATGGGTAGGCCAAAACCACATAACGATTGAATTAGAAAATCAAGCACATAGGCCGCTAGAAGAGGCACTGAATCCTAGTCCTTCCAGGAGTCCACCTGAAATGAACCATGCTACTCTTGACCAAAGTTCTATGGTGCAAAAGATTGCCACTCATGACGAAGGTACAGAAGTCAACGAGGAGTTCCCTCACGCTGGAATTGAAGGACTCTGGAATCCTTTCTTTTGCTCTCTTTGTCGAAGAGTGTGAGCACAGACATTGTAAGTCTTATTGATGAGGAGAGCCAACTGAGGGGAGTTTTTAAGAAGGGGGCCATGTTTTTAGTGGTTTCTCTCTACTGTTCTCCCGGGGGGGGGGGGGGGGGGGGGGGGGCTTCCATTTTTCGGGGGAAATGAAGGACGGGTGTCTACACAGGTGTGCAAGAGGAGAGTCGAAGACATGAGCTCTCAATAGATTGTGAGTGTGGGTCTCTTCCGGGAACTGTGGACAAGTGCATGGGGAACCAACACGGGGAAGCGACAGACAACACTTTGGGGGAGTTTTTTATCATCGTGGAGAACAACAATTTGGAGGGGAGCATATACAAAGGAAAGGTGGAAGGGACTGTAAAGAGAATAAAGGAGTAGCAGGGGGGTATGTCCTTGGCGGAAGTGATCTGTTCCTCACCAAGGGGGTGGGTTCCTGATGCTATCTGATGATCATTTGACAGAGGGGTTTGGGAGGACGACAATATGCTAAAGATTTGGAGGTCGATACCTAAGATGTAGCTCAAAACAAAGCTCTGATGTGAGAGGAAGGAGTTGTCTGTGCTCAAAAAATACATAGAAAAGGTACTTACGAGAGAAAAAGAGTTTGTGTGGGTTGCAATGTGCTGGAGCAGAGAAGGAATTGATCATCATGGAGAAAGAATGAAGGGGACATCCACGTGAAGGCAAAAGAGGCACAACTGTTGTGGTACCTATATGCGAAAGAAGTTTCTCTCACATGCGCATGGGGAGCTTCCCTCTTTATTTTTGACCACAAGCTGCTGCTTCACTTTGGAGGGGAAAGATAAAAGGTTGTCGTTTTCCTTCGTCTACGGAGGTCCCTAATTGAAGGAGGAGGGAGAAGCTTTTCCACTTTTGTTGTTGTTTTGGCTGGAGAAGTGGGAGGGTGGAAGCCGAGCAATCGCTCCAAGAGGCACGAGACCCAAGATTCGTTGCTTGTGGATGGAGTCATGGGTACAGCTCTTTTAAACATGTATGGAGGTTGTGGGTCGTGGTTGCTTGTAAGCTGTAGGGGATGTGTATGAACAAACACATGGAAAGAATACTATTTGCTGTGATGCAGCAATCATGGCTTTGGCATATCATGGTCACAGTACTAAAATCAATATCTCCCAGTAACGACTTTTGTTGATGTCTTTGGGTCTTTTGGGAGAAAATGCGATTTGCCATGCACTCTCTTCCAATTAAGAAAAAAATCAGTATTCTATAGCAGATCAGAGGACGGAGGAAAGATAGTCATGGGGAACTGAGTGGGGAAGATGACCATAGCAGAGAAAAACAGGGCAACTAGGGTATGCATCATTTTAGGAGGACTCAACAAGCGGAGGAGTATGCTGGTATGATTCTCACTAAGGAAAATTGTTTGCAAACATAGTTAAGGCATGAGAGTTAGTATTCTGCATTCAACATTCAGATGTATATGAGTCGAATTCTTTGAAGCAATATGTGCCACTTCTTGAGAACGGTTACCGCATCCGGTGGTTTCTGTTTATCTTAGTGAATCTGTATGTGGCTTGTTCTTAAAACTTTGAATTACATGGCCTATATGTGTGTTTCCTGCTTGTCCTCCGTCTTCCTATTAATTTTCGTATGGCATAGCTGCAAACTGGCTTGACCTTATTATAGTCTAAGAACGAGGTTTGAATGCTTACTGTTGTTTGCTCTTGGTTTTGTATGGCATAGTCACTAAGTGTGCAAAGTGGGTATTGTTGCATGTATCCATAATGCTGCTATCGACCTCTGTCTATTGACTGCCTTGATAGGTGTGAGGTTGAAATCAATATTCATTAGTTTTTGGAGTATACTAAAAAATTAGAATGCATAAGATGGTTGGCCGAAGATGTCAAAAGTGAAAGATTGCCCCCTTGTAAACTTCTTCCATGGGAAGCTATGATATCCTGGTGTAGAATTCATTTGTGCTCTTCCATTCCATGATTATACACATCCTACCCGAGGCATGCTTAATCTTACCACAAAGGTTCTGAAGCATCTTGGGTACAAAACATACATTGCGTATGGTTATTGAGAAGAGCTTGGCTGAGGTGATTCATTCACAAAGCTTCAGTATGACTTGTCAAAGTGGTCAATGTCCTCACCCATGCATCTGAAGTGCTCTTGAAAGACTATATGTTGGAGATAAGGGACCTTTGACAATGAGCTGAATGTAGTAGTAGATGATTTTGTTCCTGTAATACAAATAGCAAAGGATAGTTAGAAATCTCTAGACGGTTCTCCTTTAACTATAGGAGATAAATCTGTATGAGAATAGAGTAAGGAGGGATAAGGGGAAATAGAGAGAAAGAGAGGGTGAGAGGAAGAAAGGGAAGAAGCCTAGAGGTGTGTGTGAGGGCTCGTATTGATGTGTGTGTATGAACGCAAGTGTGTGAATGAGTGTGTGAAAGCATATGTATGCATACGAGTGAGAGAGAGAGGAAGAGAGTGTAATGAACGATTGTATGAGTATCTCTGTGTGTGAGGGCAAGTGTATGAGCGCATGTGTGAGTATTTGGGTGAAAGAGTGAAAAGAGTAGGGTGTGCATGAGTGAAAGAAAGCTCCGAAAGGTGAGGGCATAAAATCAGCAATCGTAAGATAGTTTTGGGCTCCACGTAATCCAAGTGGACCAATTCCATAGGGTTTGAGCAAAATAAAGGCTTGTATAAACATATTTCGTGTGGGCATTAGGACTCAATCCTTTGGCAATCCTAGTGGGGAGTTGGCTTGCCACTCCTCATAGAGTCGTGCCACGAGTACGCTCAGTGCCCCAATTGTGCGGCACAGCCCGTCGGCCCAGAATTAGTGTTTGCCTAAGTAGAAAGATGTTGCAAAGTCCGCAACTCGAGGGCTTTCAAAAGGTCTGCCCGAGGATGATGAACTCCGAATGGACTAGAAGTCAAAGTGGGTTTGGATGCTCAATATGAAGCCGTGCATATGAATGTCATCAGGTTGGTCCAATCTCGAATTATATTCAGTGTTGGTGTTGCAAGAAGATAGGGCACATCGCAAAATTTTGCCCTCGTGTGTCTAGTCCATTGGACTTTGTTCCTGCATGCACGGATTGTGGAGAGAAAAGGTTGTGTGAGCATGTGTGTCAAGCAAAGGATGTTCTCGTTGAGGAGGTCGTAGCAAAAGACGTTAGTCCGCAGGTTGCGACTTTTTATGTGAAAGCGGAAGACAACGAAAGCTCTTTGGCAAGCCTACAACGTGAGTTGGAATGTCTTCGTAAGGAACGCGACAATGAGAGGGCCAAAGTAGAAAAGCTTGAGGATATTCAAGCGAGGTTAGGAGAGGTCGTCACGAAATGTGTAGAACAGTTGCAAGTTTTGGAGAATAGAAGCAAGGATTTGAAAGCAAACAAAAGCTTGAGCGAAGGCCTTGCGGGGTCTGAGCACGAAAACATGATCTTAGACCTAACAACCGGCTTGATGATAGCCGATTGTCATAGGGTCGCGATCAAAGAAGATTCCCCTAAATATGATGATGACCTGGTAGAGAGAGTCGACACAATGGGAATGGAAATTGAGAAATTACGAGAGATGATTGATAAATATGATGACCAAGCGGATAAAGTAGCTGAGGAGTTCCACTTGGAGTTAGAACGAATGAAAAGTGCCCAAGCAGAGA
>CM035438.1:135229418-135254418 GCA_020310875.1 Ceratopteris richardii
GAATCGTCTAGGTGCTCGCATCTACGAAGACGGACTGAGAAGATCAGTGGTCCAGATTAAGAACCCCGACCAACCCCATGGAATAGGCCACCCGGTAGTCAAGTTTGAGAATGGAGCATACCTAGATAAAGAGGGGACTATATATGTAGTCACCACTCTTCCTGATAGAACTGATGAGTTTGGAAATGTGATTGCGGAGACCGACATGGGTGACATAGAGCAAGGGAACTTAGAGAGAGAGCCAAGAACTCCCCGTGGTAAGTCTGTCTTGACCAGAATCATGACTCCTGAGTGGATTCCACAAGATAATAAAAGCATCGATCTGCTTTTAAATCGGGAAACCGATGAGGCTTTTTGGAGATATAGAACTTCTCAACCTCAGGAGGTGAATACCCTCACAATCTACGAGTTTAAAGACCCTGATAGTCCAGGCCAAGTAACCTACCTAGACACTGCATCAGAGAGAATCTTCGTGGTCACTGAGCAGGGCAGACATGCCTACACTTGGAAGGGTGAGTTTGTTTTTCCCCAACCAAGGTCTAATGTGTCCTTTGGTCATCAAGGAGCTGGGACCTCCCAAGCTCATGGCGCTCAAAGAGATAGAGGTAGAGACAAACCTGAGGTAAGTTTTGTCAACTCCCTGGGAAGAGAAAGAACGGGAACAGAAAGGAATAGAGTAGAACCTGAGAGACATAGAACCCCATGGAATCACCGGGACATTGATGATTTTCCTTTGCCAAGGCCGAGAGAACACACTAGGACCCTACGACCAACCCAACTTGTGAAGTCCATGAAGAATTATTTCGATGGCACAGGAGACCCTTATGACCATGTGGCAGAATTTCGACAAGTGTTGAAAGCTGAACAAGTGGAGGACCTATTCACACAATATAATGCTTTCGGTCTTACCCTTAGGAACACTGCCCTTACGTGGTTCCAACCACTGAATGAGAGGCATTTCAGAAACATAGACCAACTCTTGGAGGCATTTATTGTGGAGTTTTCTAAGAGTGGAATCAGGCATAACACCTCCTCACTAATTCATAGCTTCAAACAAACACCTCAAGAGACGGTCAGACTAGCTGGAAGAAGATTTAGACAGTACCTGGAGAGATGTCCTATGCCGGAGTTACCCACACCAGCCAAACAAGTGGCCTTGTTCCTAGACGGACTATTGAGCACTAAGCTCAGGTCATATGTGTACCTGAAGGACCCTAGAACGCTAGAGGAGTGCGTGCGCATGTGCATAGACATTGAGGACAATCTAGGTGAGGAGTTAGAACTATCAAAAATCTATAAGGATTCTGACAGCTCTAGTAAACAGACATCTGGTCAATCCACATCCATCGAGGAACTTGCAGAAAAGGTAGCCCAAAAACTAGGTGTCTCTAGCAAGCAAATTCCGAGATTTGCCCCAGTTAAGCGGTGTTACAATTGTGGCGGCGAACATATGGCAAGTGTATGCCCCATTATGGCCCAACCTCAGGTGAATCCTAGTAGCGAGTACTGCACCATAGAGCGCAGGTACACCAACCACACGGCACCAGACTGCCCATATAACAAACAAACTGTTAGGCAGAATTATCCTCAGCCATATCCACAACAGGGTAGGTACCAGAATCAGTACCCATCACCACACTACAACAGACCGCAACAAACTTATCAGCCACCTTATCAAGGGCAGCAGAGACCTCAACCAGTCCTAGTGCAGCAACCCCCTACTCCAACCAATGTGATCCCAGTGAAGTATGCATCCACTGAAGAGAATCCGAACAGAGCCATAGTCCCAGTCACCCCATTGCTATCAGACAGTGACCCCAGTGACCATAGTTTTGACTCCGCACATATTGATAGCCCACAGGCTTACTACATGCAGTCACCCGAGCATAACGAGTCATACTACTATGAGGACCCAAGTGAAAATAGTGGGGAACCGGAGTATTCTAATGTCATGTTCACAAACCCCAACTCTAGACCTCAACCTAAGCAGGTACGAACCCCATTTCCTAGAGGGCCATGTTTCAGATGTCAGGGAGATCACCTTGTACGTGATTGTCCACTACCGATCTCTACACTACCTCAGCCAGTAACC
This sequence comes from Ceratopteris richardii, assembly GCA_020310875.1. Taxonomy (NCBI): domain Eukaryota; kingdom Viridiplantae; phylum Streptophyta; class Polypodiopsida; order Polypodiales; family Pteridaceae; genus Ceratopteris; species Ceratopteris richardii. Next base: position 135,231,511 of record CM035438.1, read on the forward strand.
ATTCAGGGCTTTTGTCAAGACTGCGGGAAAGAGCATCTCCTACGAGATTGCCCAAAAAACCCCAATAACATGCCTAAAATCACTCCTATCAATGTTGTGGGGTTAGTTGTAGACTCCATTGGAAGTGTGACTTCCACTGCACCTGTGCAGGTGATCACAAGAGCCCAGGCACTTCAACAACACCAAGGTGTTGGTCCCGAAAAGAGCCCCGAGGTGAGTGAAACAGGGAGCATACCCAAAAAGAGGACTAGCGCCTGGAAGGATAGTCGTGAAAGAATGAAGAGACAATGGGCAAAAAAGATAAACGAACTTGAAGAAAGCGTGAGAGAAACCAAGGCAAAAATCACAGAAATCACATCTCAACCACACTCCCACACACTTCCACCACTACCATCCCCATCACCCTCCATTTCTCCACCCTCTAACACACCCCTCGTAACCCAACCACCACCCCGAGTAGGATCAGTATTAGCTGACCCCACTCCTGAAGGCTTGGACATGATGTTCAAAGCCTACCAGGCTCGACTTCAAGAAGGGCCAACAGCTGCAAACCTGGACAAGAGTTACCCTAGAGCAGACTTAGAGATTGAACGGATGAAGATGTGCATGAAAATGGTAGAACAAGCTCAAGCTATACTTGAGACTAGCCAAAAGTTCAATCAGACGAACTCTGTCAAGCCGGATTTGCATTTCCAAGGCTTACTAGAAAGATTAGAGCAGTTGGTAAACAAATCACAAGTTTCTTTACCTCCACAGGCTCAACCAGTTGTTGAAAGAGGAAGCTCACCACAAATGGTAGCTTATGTTCCTAATTCTACGGATGCTGGAATACCTCCTTCAATACAACAGTACTCCCCAGAGTTCTTGCGGGAAATACAAGAAGAGAAATGGGCCAAAGAGAAGGGTGATTCCCCTCCTATTCCTGAGATTGATGATCTTCGTGATCAATTTCCCCAAGACATTCCCTCTATCTATGGGGATCAAGCAGAGCAACAAGAGGACGAGAGATTAGATTTTGAATCTAATTCTTTACAAGAGTTGCCTCATTTCACAGGCCCATGGGAATCTGAATCTCTCCAGATCAGAGCTCCCACGATATTGGTAAGAAATGAAGACTCAGTGATTCCCAGGAACACTGATGTGGTGAAGAACACTAAGGTTCAATGTCACCTCACTGCAGAGAAACTCCTCAAGGCAAAACCGGAGCTCTGGAATCATGTGAAGGATCAGGTTCCAGAACTTGAATCCAATGCACCAAAAGTAAGCGCTAAACAAAAGGTACCCGAGGTACCTCTCGACAAGATAGGAGACATGAGTGAAGGTGAAGAAGGTAACACTTATCTTCCTATCACCTATCAAGGTTACACAACCAAAGCAATTGTGGATTCGGGTGCGGGTGTTGCTATTGCGACTACCTCCTTGTGGAAACGATGGGGCAAACCCACCTTAAGACCAACGAGAATGAAACTTCAAATGGCGGATGGTCATTTTGAAAGACCTCTCGGATTGCTTGAAGGGATAACCCTAACCACTTGTGGTGTAGAGTTTGAACATACGTTTGCCATATGTGACTTTGAGAAGAACAATGTTTACGAGATGATCCTAGGAAGACCCTTCCTACGACAATTACAAATAGTACAAGATTGGGGAACCAACTCCTTGTACTTACAGCACTTAGGGGTCACCACCAAGGTCAATCTGAAGGATCACTCCTTCAGAGACGTACCACCCCTACAGTGGAATCCTATCCACAAAGCGAAAGAGGACTCTATCTCCGTGCATTCTGGAAGTTCACCTGAACCATCCTGGTTGCATGAAGATACTCACTTGTGGATGTGCAAGGTCGCGGAGGAAGAGGAAAAGCGCCGAAAAGTGAGAGAAGAAGGAACTCCCCCAGGAGATAGACCAATAAAAGACCCAGCCTATACACCGATGATATTTCCTGATGAGGAATTTGAGCCTCATGGTTGGGCCGAAATCTTAGCTACCATGGACATTGCAGTCAATGAGGAACAATGGACACCCCATTGTGATGAGGAGGGTTATGATATTTCAGTGTTCATGTGTCAGCCCTTGTTGGAAGAGTGTGATCCTAGTGAGTTCATAGAAGAAGAAGAGAATGACGATGATCTAGAATCCATTGTGATGGATACATACTTTGACTCAGAGGAACACTACTTAGAAGACCTAGGGGTGTTAACCCAAAAGGAAGAAGAACCCCTTGCGAGTATTAAAACGATAAGTTCAAAGAAAGGAAGTGAAGGAGGTCAAAAGAAAAAGAAAAGGAAAGCAGTGAGACAAGAAGAGGAAGAATCATTGTTTGAAGTACCAGAAAATTTCAAGAAATATGAAGTGGAAGACTGGAAAATTTTGGTACGAATGCCTAAGAGAGAGGCCATTATAGGAGAAGCATATGACAATAAAGAAAAGACCAAAAAAATTGTAGTGACCATTGAAGGGAACGAAGAGCGATGTACGTACATAGGAGACGACCTAAGTGCAGAAGAAGAAGCAGAGCTTGTAGCTCTATTAAGGGAATATAGGGATGTGTTCGCATGGCATTATAGAGACTTGAAAGGAGTAGATCCAGAGATTTGCTCTCATACGATTCCGATGACCGCTGATGCTAAGCCCACCAAACAAAAACCTTACACATATAATGACAATTATGCGGCCAAAATAAAAGAGGAAATTGACAGGCTGATTGAAGCCGGATTCATCTATGAGATTGAGCACACTGAATGGGTGTCCCACATTGTAGTGGTGCCCAAGAAGAATGGGAAATTGCGAGTGTGCATTAACCTTAAAAAAGTCAATGCCGCTACGATCAGAGATAGCTATCCACTTCCAATCACTGAACATCTTTTGGAGCGTGTTGCAGGCAAGGAAGTTTACAGCTTCCTTGATGGATTTTCAGGTTACAACCAAGTAGCCATTGCCCCCGAAGATCAACACAAAACGGCCTTTGCCACAGAATGGGGAATCTTTGCATTTCGTGTGATGCCATTTGGGCTCACCAATGCACCTGCAACATTCCAAAGACTCATGTGTCATGTCTTCAAAGAGTTCTTGCGGAAGAGCTTAGAAGTATATGTGGATGATTTATGCGCCCATTCCCAAGAAAGAAGTTACCACATCCCTGAGCTCAGGCAAATCTTCAACAAGTGTAGAGATTATCGAGTGTGTCTGAATCCAGAGAAGTGTGTGTTCATGGTACGACAAGGTAAGATCTTAGGTCACATCGTTTCTAAGAATGGAATTTCAACAGATGAAGACAAAGTGAGAGCAATAGCAGAGTTGCCCAGACCAAGGAATGTTAAAGAGGTACAAGCCTTTATGGGCCATTGTGGATATTACCGTAGGTTTATCCACATGTATGCCATCATAGCTAAACCTCTTTATGGGTTGTTAACAAACTTTGAGTGGAACGAGGAATGCGAGAATTCTTTCAACGAGCTGAAAAGACGTTTGTGCACAGCACCAATATTGACTACTCCGGATTGGAGCAAACCCTTTCACGTCCATGTAGATGCCTCCAATCATGCAATAGGATGTGTGCTAGCACAACCCACAGGTGAAGGAAACCTAGATTTACCGATAGCATATGCTAGTAGGCAACTAAATGCAGCTGAACGAAATTATACCACGACGGAAAGAGAAGGCCTAGGTATGGTATATGTTGTGAAGAAGTTTAGACACTATCTATTGGCCAATAAGTTCAAGTTTTTCACTGATCATCAAGCTTTACTATATTTGGTCAATAAACCTTGCAATACAGGCCGCTTAGTAAGATGGTTCCTCTTACTAATGGAATACGACTTTGAAGTTGTTGTCAGGAAAGGTAGAACCCATCTTAGGGCAGACCATCTTTCTCGCATCACTTCAGGAGAGCCACCGCAAGGAGTGTCTGATGAATTGCCCGATGCTTATCTGTTCAATTTAGAAGTTGTTCCTAAATGGGCAAATAAGTTGGTACCAGTCCTAACCTTCGGGCCTGCAAATAAAAATGTTAAGACAAGCAAAGAGGAAATTGTAAAATCGCTAAAGTATCAAATATTAGCCGGAAGTATGTACAAGCAAGATAACGAGGGCGTATTAGCTTGTTGTGTTGAGGATGATGAACATGCTAGTTGGCTGCAACAAGCGCATGAGGGACTGCTAGGGAATCACTACTCTAAACAACGAACCTTGCAGAATCTAAAACGCTTAGGAGTGTATTGGCCTAGCATGGACAAAGAAATACAAGAGTGGATCCACAATTGTCCAGTATGCCAGAAGAGACCCCCAGTGGAGCATGCCACTCTTTATCACGTGTCATCAATCCCCGATTGGAGTGCTCCATTGGTCGAGTTCATGAGATCGGGAACATTACCCAATCAGGCTAGTCTTGCAAGAAAACGGAGCATGGAGCAAGAGGCTCAAGACTATGCCTTAGTAGGGGATAACCTATATAGAAGAGGCAAGGATGGTTACCTAAGACTGTGCGTACATGAATCAGACTACCTGAAAGTCTTAGAAACGGCACACAGCGGTGTTGCAGGTGGACACTTTGGGCCTGACAGAGTAATTAAGACCATTCTATTCTCAGGACTGTGGTGGCCCACTCTTCATATGGATGCACATACTTATGTGAAGAGTTGCGACACATGCCAACGTGCCCAATATCCGACAAGAAAAGATGAAATGCCCTTGAGGCCAATGATGGGAGGACGTGCATTTTCAAAGTGGGGTATAGACTTTGTAGGTCCCATCAACCCCCCAGCTAGGAACTCCCATGCAGAATACATTATTGTAGCCACTGATTACCTTACAAAGTGGGTGGAAGTAAAAGCCACGACAAAGAATGATGCTCAAACGACGGCTAAGTTCTTATTCGAAAATATATTCACTAGATATGGGTTACCCATAGAGTTGGTTAGTGATAGAGGTACGCACTTCTTGAATGAGGTTATTGAAAATCTCCTTCAAGAATTCATGGTGGTACATAAAAAGTCTGCACCCTATCACCCACAAGCTAACGGACAAGCCGAGAGCACGAATAAGATCCTGTGTAACGTATTGACGAAACTGGTCAATAATAAACGCTCTGATTGGGACAAACAACTTCACCATGCTGTTTGGGCATACCGAGTTGCCTACAAAACGGTACTCAATGCCACCCCATTTCAGATGGTCTTCGGACAGAATGCAGTGTTACCACTAGATTTCCTAATCCCAGCGTTAAGAGTAGCACAAGAGCATGAGTGGAATGGACATGAGTTGTCCTCTAGGATCTTGGATCTAGAGCGTTTAGGTGAAACAAGGCTACGAGCAGCAGCAGGTATCTACGCTGCAAAGAAACGGCAAAAGGCATACTTTGATGCCCATGTGAAGGATAAGGGCTTGAGAGCAGGAGATCTAGTGTTAGTCTACACATTGAAACAACATGCAAGGAAGCTAGAAAAGAGAGGCTACGGACATATGATCATTAATAGGATCTCCACGAGTGGAGCTGTACAACTAGCCACTTTGGAGGGGGACGTCCTCCCAAACTATATTAGCGGGTGCAGAGTCAAGCTGTATCAAGAACCCCTCACGGAGGAGATGCTAAGCCGACTCAATACTGCTAAACAACGTAAAGAGGAGGAGAAACGAATTCGAGAAGAAGCACAGGCAGAGGCCTTAGAGCGTATCCGACGAATGAAGCTGAGGAGACAAGGAAGGGACCAGCCTATGACGGACACTCAAGAGTCTCCAGGCTATCACATGGCCATGTGTGAGGCTTCAGGTGAACGTATCCATAAGATAGTGGACCGACGACCTTTTGTGACCCTAGAAATAGGACAAAGAGACAACACTACAAGTGTGAGGGCTCTAATTGATTCAGGAGCAGCCACAAGTGCAGTTCGGCTTTCTTATTGCCAGCAGCTGCAATTGGAGGTAAAACCCATAGAAGCCTATCTGATAGGATTAGGAGGTGTTGAAACCCCCTGCATGGGAGAGGTGGATCTTCCCCTCTACATACAAGAGGTCCTCATGCCAGTAAAAGTGCTAGTGTGTGAAGACGAGGATCTGACCGAACCGCTTATCTTGGGCCAAGACTGGATCTATGATCACGCAGTCAACCTGAACCTAAGAAGTGGACTTCTTCAGGCTTGGGTAGGCCAAAGTCGTCTCACGATTGAATTAGAAAATCAAGCACTCAAACCAATAGAACAGGCACCAACTCCTGGTCCCTCCAGGAATCCACACGAAGATAACCACGTTGTGCTTGTCCAAACTTCTATGGTGCAGAGGAATGTCAATCTTACTGAAGGTTCAGGAGCCAAGAAGGAATTCCTAATTGATCCAAAGAAGATTCTAAACGAACGGACCGAACATCACTCTATATGAAGGAGACCGCTGATCAAGAGGGAGGAGCGCCAACCCGTGCAACATGGAGCATCTCGTGGCGTGAAGCAGATCTGGATACGCAAGGATGGGAGACCCACAGCTCCAATAGCAGATTCTCAAGGAGACAAGAAACGAGCCTCACAATCAAGGAACAAAGCTAAGAAGCCCCCTAGGATAACCCCTAGGCACACCATCTCTATTTGGGTTCCTAAGCGGTCAAGGAAGGCCACCCCTAATGCTAGACAGATATGGGTGCCCAAGGCTAGCTTACAAGCCCAAATTACTTCACCTACAGGCACAAGGATGAAGCATCTCTCACAAGCACTTTTGGCCAACAACTCAGAAAGTGACAAGATACCTACACCTCTCACTGTCCACACTCCCATCAACCCCAGGAATGTCTGGAAATGGGTACCCACAAGGTCCCAAATACATCACACACTCAGACCAAAATCTTCACCTGTCCTTAGCTCTAAGAGCTACGACTCCTGTATCAAAGTGTGGAGAATTAAACTGTGTACTAAACCCCTGACCTTATTCTGTAAATCCGTCCACACTAACACAGAAGCATTTCGAGCCCATTGCATAACCAAAGTATGCATCTAGGATGACACTGACCTTTAATCACCACTCACACATATCATAAACACCTCACCACTAACCACTGACCTCCGGGATTGTCATGTTAGTAGTGTGAAGGGAACACCATTACATCTGGTTTCCTATGCAACACTAATGTGCCTTTCGTCTTCCAGCAGATAAGCGACCTACTCTCATGGCAACAGCGGCAGGCACAAGCTCTCAGGCAGGATCTGGTGCCCCTATCAATTGGGATGCCATGCCAGTGGAAGCTCCACCAACAGCTAGGCCTGAAGAATTTTTGAATGTGCGAAGGATTCCTATTCCAGATCCACCCAGTGGACTAACCGAAAGAGTAAAAGGGCACTCCCATTGGTTCAATGAAATGCCAGGGGATTTGGGAGACGCAGACCACATCTGGGAGTCCAAGATGGAGTGTGGAGGGGTTTGGTGGACCTTCCAATTCTTATCAAGAGAATTTGAGACCTTACAAAATGCAGCTCCCCTTCAAGAGATCTGGCAAAAGGCAGGACTTCAAACTTACTTCAGTGCAGCTCTACCAAAACCTGACTTCCTCAGGTGTTACTACTTGATTGCTACGATGAAACCTACCGGGGATAAAGAGCATTCAGGCACATTCTGGGTGCCCTCCTTATCTAATCTGGAGGAGATGAGGAAGTTTGAACTAAATGTAACATTAATCAGGGAAGCCCTTCAAATGTATGGCACTCATGTGCCTTCAGATCGCGACCCCCTGATACCAGAATCAATGAAAAGCAATAGAGTCAAGAAGCTCAAAGACATGTGCGCCCTCACCCCCAACATCGCCATACCCCTGCGGATGTGCCTCCAGCACTTCGCATTTCCAGCTCAGGACCGTTTCACTCAGCCTCACAAGAAGATATGGTACGGATTGTATTTAGCAGAGACCGGAAGCTTGCCCATTAAGATGCCGGTATGGATCTTAGATCAGGTATATGAGGCAGGCAAGCGGGGGGTGAGGAAGCCCACTCTACATGGTTGCTGTGCGTTGACTAGAATCATCTACAGATGTCTGGCGTATGATGTGCCAGTTGCTCGAGCCCTAAAGTATGCACATCTGGAGTTGTTTAAAGGGCGAAAGTCAGGGAGTCAGCCTGCAAAAAGAATGCGTGGATCCCTTTCACAAGTCCTGATCCCTCCAGCAACCACTACCGAAGCCTCCACTAGAGAGGAAGCCCCGGTGGCACCAATCACAATCCATCTCCAGGAGTCTCAACCAAGAGAGGTGGTACAGCCCACTCCCTCTGCCCCTCCGCTACCTACCGATGCAGAATTTGCAGCGATGGCCACTTTCACCGAAGACCCAAATTTTGATTTTGAAACATTTCTGCAGACGGCTCATCTATCAGACAGTGAAGGTTGCCCTGACAATGTCGATCCGGGGACATCAACCCAAAGAGAACTTGCACGAGATGAGACAAGCAGTGTACAGGAGATAGGAGTGGCACAACTTCCCCAAAGACTAAGCACACAAGCTCAGGAGAAGGCACCAAGAGATAACCCGGAAGAAGATGAAGACGAAGCCCCTGCATATACGGCACAGCTCAAACGATTATACCAAACAATCAAGCAGGTACAGCGACGCCATAAAATGTCAGAAGAGGCAAATAGGGCCCTAGTAAACCAGATGTTACAGTCAGAGCATATCGACCCCCAGTTTGTAGAATCGCTAAATCTGTTGGCGGACACCTGTGGCATCAGTGAAGCAATGAGAACCATGGTCTATCAAGAGAACCCTGCTTATGATCAAAGAAGAATTGATACACGGCCGCGACAAGGAAAGATGATTCAGATGGAAGTATCTACCGCGTTAGCTACGTCCACATCAGAAGATGTGCACATGATTAGCCCTAGGCACAATGATGAACCGGAGGAAATTACGCATGCCCCATCTCCCCCATCATCTCCTATCCCACCCTCAGAGCCTCTCTCCACGTGTCTTTCTACACAACCATTCTCCTCCTATAGTGAGACCATTGTACACACCCCCATTTCCACTCTCCTTCCTTCACCCTCATCCATCTCTGTCACTCAAGTTTTTGAACCTCAATTAGGTCACCCTTTCTTCCCCCATGCCGTTGGACAACCATCTGTCACTAGTCAGACTCTTTCCATCTCTTTTCCCTCCATCCCTCCATTTCCTCCCCCCCAAACTCTACCTACCCCGTCCCTTGTAACTGCCTCGAGCACCACACTAACCACCCAACCCTCCTTCTGGACCTACCTTGTAAACATTCTTCAACAGGTTGAGGAACATAAGAAAAAGTCCCTTCCCCAAATTCACTCCCCCACATTCACGGCCACCACTATCACACCACCCACCGTCCCGGTGTTCACATTTCACGAATCACACTCACTCATGTCCGATCCCATGGACATCTCACCATCCGCTGGATCACCCACCACCACTGTTCTCACAACACCATCACAGGTTATTACACTCACATCACCACTTCCACACACGGTAGGCACAACATCCACTTTTCCCATTCCCACTTCCCAACCCCCTGCATCTTCCACCTCATTTAGTCTTGCACTCGACACGATGCTCGAAGCTGCCACTCAGCTTAAGCAAGAATATACATTATTGGAAGAAAATAACAAAGGGCTTTGCACCCTCTCAACAACACTCCAAGAGCGTGTCAATGCTTTGGAGTTCATTCATACGGAGTCACAAAGCAAGATATCCGCCCTCGAACAGGCAAATGCGCAACTCAAAGCGAGGCATATGGAAGAGAGCAAAGCCATGGAGGAACAGCTGCGCGATCAAATGGGCCGCAATGCACGGCTTCAACGAAACATGGCTTTGCTACGACGACATCTGGCAGCAGCGCAAGAAGAGAATAGACGGCTTCAACAACAAAACCAAGAGAACCTCGAGGCTGCCATGGAGAACACCCCGGGAGCACCCATAGACCCGGTCAAATTTCAAGCTGTTCCCTCAGAAAGCATACAACAAATCTTGGAAACGTATGCCAATCTTTTAGAAGCACATGATCAGCTTGCCGACCAGCTAAAGGACTTACAGAGACCCCAAGAGTCTACACCACACCGACAGGAACCTAAAGAAATGACAGACGCTGCTACTTCAACCGAACCTGAACATTCAACGACCAACGACGTGCTGGAGTTACGGCAGCAGATCGCAGAATTAAAACTAAAGTTGATGCAGTACGAACGACCCCCTTCCCCACCAGAGCAACCGTCAGAAGAAGAAGCAGTTACCATCCCAGTGGAGGAAGCATTCGACGACGCCTACGAGCCTCAACCACTCCCAGGAGGACGCGTAACAGAAGAAGGTCAAGATACCTATGAGGAACCCCCATCGGCATGGATGAAACAAGTAGAGGAGATGGGGAAAACTCATCAGGAGCGGATATCCACTCAGATGCTGGCAATGAAGGCCATTGAGGACACCATCCTTCACTCAGAATACTTCAGGCACATCGCCCCTAGACGCCTTATCACTAGTTCAGAACTGCAATACAAGCCCTATTTTGTATTGTTGGCCGACTACAATGCAGAAATCAAAAGGGTCACCAACAGGTGCCCAACATTTGCCACACAGTTCGAACCAGAAGACATACCAGAAGCGGCACGAAAAGGGGCCATATTCCAACCAACGTGGAGGCAAAAGTTACTCGAAACTTACCCAGAAATGCTTCGAACATGGGATCATGCCCCCATGCATTTGAAGTACAATCCGTGTTTTGGGCCAGTGCAAAGACGCAGATCATGGAAAGCTTTTGCCATCAAGGTTCAGAATAACGCAAACTGTAACGAATGGCTCAATTACCCCGCTATCGCCCCCCCAACCGGTACTCCTACAGTGTCATACATGATGGCAACCATCAGACATTGGATACCACACCTCCACCCTATGCCAGATGTCGCTGCCCAGATGATGCTCAAGATCTTCGACATGATGCAGGTCGTACTCAAAACTTTTCGCAATGTATGCCGTATTCAACCTCCTATTCCTGGGTTTATTAACGGTAATTACGACCTGCTATATGATATGAGCACAACCCCGAGCATACGAGTGGCTTACGCATGGCATGCACGCATAAGATATCTCCCTGCCTGCTACAAGCAAACATTTGACGATATGTTCACCACGGGGTTTTGGGAAGCACATTCAGAGGTATTTGCGCCACGGCCCACGCATCTACTCCATCTCTTTGCATGCGAACAAACGATGCATTCCGAGCTTTACACAATGCCACAACCTGACATGCCTGGTACAGTGGATTGGGAGGCCTTGCAACGAGATCTAATCAGAGGTGTAAGAATCAAAGAACAAGAATTGGCAACCGACCTCCTGCAAAAATACATTGATCAAACGGCGGAAAAGAGGTCTGTCAGAGGCGACAGACCCTAGGGGGGGAGAGTGTTGACAGGATGCGGGAAGAAGCAAGTATGGACACACATGCAGATCTAGCACTGAGGCAACCCTTATTTTTTTCAAAACCCCACATCATTCTAAAGTGATTCTCATCACTACGAACCCTTGTAAATATCATTTCACCTTTTTGTAGCTCCATTTTGTACAAGCCGAGGAGTCCTCGAGCTTGGGGAGCCTTATATGTAGTTGCCTGTCAATTTTCATAATTTTTAGATATCGTTTGGGCCCTCAAATAAGCCCCGGAACCTAATTTTTAACTAGGCCGGACACTAGGTCTGAACAGGGCCAAAGCTAGTCAAAAACTATAAATAGAGCTAGAGAGCTCATTTTGGGGGAGCTTCTTGTAATTTGAGCTTGTATGAGAACTTTCTTGGAATAGAAGTGATTCCATTGTCTTACTCTCTTTGTTCTTACTGTGTGTGCGCGTGTGTGTGTATGTGTGTGCATGCTTGTGTGCTTCTCACTCACGCACTTGTGCTTCCACTTGCTCGTGGTCTTCATACCATCCTCATGTCTTCCCGGATTGACATTAAAGGAGGTGCTTCTCATCACTGAGCTACATAGACAGATAGATAGATAGACAGATAGACAGATAGACAGACAAATAGATAGATAGATAGATAGATAGATAGATAGATAGATAGAATAGATAGATAGATAGATAGATAGATTGATAGATAGATAGATAGATAGATAGATAGATAGATAGATAGATAGATAGATAGATAGATAGATAGAACAACATGGACTTCCTCAAACTTTTGCCGTGGGGAGCTTCTACCATTTTTGAATAGATAAAGGCTACACTTGTGGTTCTTGAACGATTGATCCACTCATTTGATGAAGGTGTTTTGATTGCTCCTCGGTTTTTTTCACTAGAGCAATTGCAAGCATGGGAGCTAACAACTTCAATTGGATATCTACGAATTTAATTTGGTAGATGTAATAGGCCAAAAGTCTGTTTCACTCCGTTTCCTTTGGAGATCTGAAAAAAGGGTCTTTAATAGCAATAGAGGAGAATCACAACAAAAAAGGGGTAACCTGAAAAAAGGGTCTTTAATAGCCACAGAGGAGGATCACAACAAAAAAGGGGTAACGGCCGATTTTTTTAGCTACCATAGCAAGAAGATGGGGCCGGAGATCTAAAAAAAGGGAAAGAGGGTTTCTTTTCACAGGGACCATCGTCGAGGAGAAGGGGTTTTTTTTCCGAGGTTCCTCTGCAAGCTTCTCTACGGGCTATAGTCGAGAGCAGAGGGTTTAGGGGGGGAAAGGAATTTGTCGCAGGTTGCTATGAAGAGGTAGAGTATTATTGTGGAAGCTAAAAAAAAACTCAAGGGAGGAACACAGATGATTTGGTGTTATTGTGGGGGCCATCCCTCAAAGGTGAAGAAGCTGAGGGAGGTGCTCGCTATTTCCGTTTTCCTCGTGCCTACTGTCAGAGACAGAAGGGGGGTTTCTATTGGTGCAAGATTGCACACATCGTGGTCTTCATCTCTAATTCTTTTGGGGTCTTCGACTTCAGGTCGAGTTGGCGAAGGAGAACAGCAGGGGAGAAAGGGATTTTACTGGTTTTTTCCATTTGTACAAGTGTTGAGGCAGTGGGGTTGGGGGAATCTCGACGAAAGGGTAGAGAGGATGGTGGCGGACCTTGGAAAAGAGGACATTAACAGGGGACAACCCTGGATTCGGGGGGTCGCTCACCGATAACAGGAGCTAAAAGGAGGACGAAAAAGGGAGGGTCAGGAATTTGATGCATGAGGGCTGGTAGATTTCGAGAAGGAATCAATCGAGAAGGGGGACAACTATTTGGTTGGGCATCAAGAGAACGATGGCTGTGAACGCTCAGACGGGGTTCAACTGAAGGATTGAATCCATTCGCTTTATTATGAAAGTTTCCTTTGGACGGATGGGAAGGATTTCTGACGAACTCTGATCAGTGAAGCATTAAGGGGAACAGACTCGAACAGGATGCTTGACGAAGGCAGAGGCCCTGTTAGTGAAATCGCATTTCAGTCTACTCTGATATCTCTTAGTTCTTTTGGGCGCTTCTGAATATCTATCTCCTATAAAGATCGAAAAAACTCTCAGCAAGACAGCTTGTGATTTGAAGCTATGGCAAAGGCTACTGTGAGGGCGTGAACTGATGGCAAGAGCAAGGACGAGTTTTCTAGGAAAACTAAAGGGTATGAGGTTTCAGTTAGATTTTGTCGAGTGCTTAATCTTGAAGATAAATGATATGATATGGGTACAATGGTGTATCGAACTTGATGAATCAAGATTTTGGAGATATTCTTTCTGTTGCCTCAAATTCGAACAATATTTCAACTCGATCTCTACTTTTGTGATGAAGGATTTGCCTGCATGTTCTTCTTTAGGAGGAGCATTCTCTGGTGATGCACAGGTGAAGTATAAACCTACAAGGGACATGAAGCTTCACAAGATGCTCTTAATTGGGAGATCAACGGATCTGTAGAGTGGATAGAACTGTTCGAATGCAGACCGGGAAGCGAGAAGCAAAAAAATCCAAATTTCATGGAGTACTTCTGGGTGATGGTGGAGTGGCTGAAATGAGGGCAAATATTCTGTATGTTTGTTTTCCTAAAGCAAGACTGAACGTCTGAGAGATAGAGATGTGTATCTCCAAATCTGAGCGGACTACAGTAGCTGGGAATCACGTTGGGAACATTCAAGGTAACAGAGGAGATCCGCGACATACCTGGTGATGAATCTCCTCGGGATGTCTAATGTTTCCTCGGCCTTGGAGTGAAGCTATAGGAATTAGCTTTATGTGATTGGCTAAAGATCTTATTGCAGTTGTGCTCTTCTTACAAATTGGCAGAAGTTTTCTAAGTGCTCAATCCAAACTGTTGATATGTTTGAACTTCACAAAGTATATAAAACTTCCAGATGGTGCAGGTCTTAGAGCTGGATACATCGCAACAATTGCTTATCTGTGGACCCTTTTGTTGAATGTAAATTGTGCTAGTGGCCACAATAGCTTAGGAGATTTTTGGAGGTTTGAGGAAAGGAATTAGAAGAGTTAATGTGCAAGAAGGGAAAATTAAGGTTTCCTAGCTTCTTCGAGATGGCAACTACAGCTATCTTGAATAGCTTTCCAAGCTACTACTTATTGATGATTCCAGAGTTGAAAACCCATGCTTTCTGTTGCATTTGTTGACCATCCCTACTTGGAGGGTTACGTCAGCACCATTATAGACTTCTAAATTCGCGTTGTCAAGATGGGCTTGAATCAACAAGTGACATTTAAAGCTTTCTGGTTATATTGCAAATGAGGAGTTACATGGATTCGAGAGCTCTGATTTAATGCTTTTCACCTCAGAGGAGTCTACCTGAAATTCTTTGGGACCTCTGGGAAAGATGATGACAGAGCGGAATTGGAAACCAAAAATCGCATAAAGTGTTGATTTCGATCTGCTTGGTTTATATCAGGACGCACATATTGCACTGCAAATCTATGAGTAAGAAAGACTTCCAAGTTTTTCACACGCATAGGAGATTCTCTTGGAAAAGGAGTCCTAGTGTGCGAATACTTGACTGTGGTTTGTTTTTTTACTTGTTTTAAGAAGCATCTCTTTGATTTCCTATAGTTCAACTTTATCCTGCTTTGTTCTCCACAGAGATTGAAGCACAGTGTTTGGTAAAGGAAAGGATGGCTTCAAATGGTGTTTAGTTTAATTGTATTACAGTAGTGTTATTTGATGTGCAGTATTGTTTGTGCAATATTGTAGCATGTTCTGCTCATATGTGGAGGTTATGAGGTTTACATTGTGAGAGTGAATCAAGTAGGAAAATTCAGTTTCAAATCATGCTCTGTATAAACGATTGTCGAAAGTTATGTTCTGGACCACAGTAACTGTAATTAAGTTATCTGACTGCAAAGATTTTCAATACTCGGATATGAACTATGGAACTTGATCATCGTCAATATCACCTGAATTTTCGTGTAGTTCCATGTTATTTTTTGGAGTCCCCTCCTTTTTGACAAACTCGACGATAGCGTTCAACATCTTTGGGAGCTCATAGTCAGATTTTGGAGGTTTTAACCATTCGTCTTACATTCTCTCAAGCAGTATTAGAACGATCATATCAGTTTTTTTTAATTCAAGGTTTGACTTCTATGTTGATTTTGTATTGTGCATGGATTCTCTTCTTGGGGGTGTATGAGGGAGAATATATTTACATGTGTTCGTGAGTGCATGAGAGTAAGAGGACTTGAGAGAGCGATAGTGCGCACGTACAAGTGTGTATTGGATAGTGAAATTGAAGGTACATTAGGGGCTCAAGCAATGCAAGTCAATTAGGTTGAGGTGATTTGAGCACACCATGAGCATTTGTGGGCATCTTTTCCCTTGGACTAAGAGTGCTACATTTTGGTGCATCTGCCGGGAAAAGCTTGGCACGTCTCTATAAGAGAGTGCCATAGGTTTGCCTAGCACCACATGTTGGCCGAGCTTGCGGACCCCGGATCTAGTACATGAGCGAGGGGAGCTCATCCTCAGAAGCAACACAAACGCAAAGAGAGGAACGTGCTCAGAGAAGAGCCCTTGAAAGAGAAAGGAAGAGGTGGAAGTCGCAAGGTGAGTCGACCTCGACTAGCTTGACGAAATCTGCCAAAACCGTGTACTCCCGTAGGAGAGTCTCGAATCAAGTGCAAAAGTTTGAAGGAGGGATCCTGAGGCCGCGTGCACTAAATTTTTGGGATCGAAGTGATATTGACATCACACCTTTGTTCGAAATGGCTCAATGGATTTCAGTTCATTTGGGGGACTTCACCAAATTCTCAGGTGCTTGGGACGAGGATCCTGATAGTTTTATCCAACTATTTGAAGTTACTTGTGAGGCCAATGAGGTAGTTGACCAGGGTCAAAGGTTGAGGATCTTTCCGGCTACTCTTCGTGATGAGGCAGCCAACTGGTATGGGAATTTGACACCACAAGAGCGTGGAACTTATCAGATGCTCAAGGAAGCCTTGTTGGCAAAGTTTCGATAACAAGGCTTCCAAGATAGATTGGCCCAACATATGGATTATCTGCGACAAGGAGTCAATGAGAGCATCGATAACTACATTCAGCAATGGAAACCTTGGTAAGAAAGATGGGCGGGAATTCCCCGAACAATGAGACATTGAAAAGAAGATTCATTGCGGGATTGAGAGATTACGGCGCAGCAGCATATCAGCCTGACAATACCTGCAACCTTAATAGATGCTAAGGAACAAGCAAGGCTTTGGGAGGAAGTACAATTATGTCAACAAAGGAAGATGGAGCTCTTATACGAGCCAATGGGAGGCCCAGGAAATATACTGATGAAAGATCCTGACCAAGGAAGTCCCGCATTGACGACCCCAGCTTTTGTAGCTGCCACTAGCATGCCAGGCGAGGTAAAGCCTGCGCTAACTGAAGAACGAATATTGGAGTTGGTCACACAAGCTATAAAAGCTTCCACAATGACCCAAGAAACATACACAGTAAAACTAGAGGTAACTACAAACCCCAACCAAGTGTTTAGATCGAATACATGGTGTGGAAAGTGCCATGGTTACGGCCATTTGACTTCAGAATGTCCTACAGTCTCAAGAGTATTCACAGATAGATCACCACCTAGAATGCGTTGCACTTTTTGTGGAAGGACCAATCACATGGAAGACCGATGTTACAATAAGAGCGCCTATGAAGAGAGGACCATGAAATCGGGAGATACAAGAGAAAGATCCTACACGGGATTGCCTGCTCAAAGTGTCCCGCCTACATCTCGTTGGGAAAACACACAAACTTATGGATATGGTGCTCAAGGTCAAGGAGGAGACTACCCAAGAGGAGTTGCATGTGATCAAAGAAGAGATGGTCCAATCCAGTGCTAGAGATGTCATGGCTTTGGCCATACTCAATCTAGATGTCCAACCGAAAAGAAACCATTTGATTATACCCCACCATGTAGGTACTGTAGTGGAGAGGGCCACTTTGATGAAGATTGTCCAAAACGAAGAGCTGTCGCCGGCAAGGAAAAAGAACCAGTAGGGTCCTTGAATTATGTTGATACTCAGATGCATTCCACAATGAGAGCTCAAGAGCACGTTCCTACGATTGGAGTAGTGTTCAAGACACCGAACCCTCAAGAAGGCTCTAGCTCGTCAATGCACTTTGTGGATGGTTACCAGGCCAAGAAACCGCATAAAGAGTCAACTATGGCAGTAGTCACAAGAACTCAAGAGTATTTGAAGAAAAATCCAGAAGGTGGAAGCGGAAAAGCAAGCCAAGAGAAGATACCCGAACATGAAGAGGTAGAAAACCAAGTTGAAGGATTTGCTGAGTAGCAAGAGCTTGAGGATGGGGAAGAGATAGAGATTCTTCCACCAGTGACCAAGAAGTTTGTGCCAGGCATAACACCATTCCCTGAAAGATTAAGGGCTCCAAAGTGTAGGAAGAAAAGACAAATTTTGGAGGAAGTGGACATCGTAAAGCTGCTCACTGACACAGAAGTCACGCTGGACATTGGCACATTGCTGAAATGTTCACCCGCATATAGGAAACAATTCTACAACGAATATATTAAGAAGCCGAGGAAAGCTCGAGATAAAAAGAGACAAGATAAAGAGGTCCAAGCTATGATTCAAAGTATTATGACGCAAATTGATTCAAATGCTCCAGCTGTGATAGTCGAGATTAAAGGATATGCAGTTCCCGGTGCTCAGTTAGATAGTGGAGCCGCAGTCAACTTAATGACTGAGTACATGATGAAAGCTTTGGGCCTAAACCACATGGAAGAAACTCCAATGTCCTTGAGAATGGAAGATCAAACACAAGTGAAGCCTGCGGGTCTTTTGAAAAATGTAAGCACCGTTGTGGGCGGTTTAGAATTTAAAGTTGATTATCTGATAGTAGGACCAAGGACCTCAGAGGCCACTTTCTCGATCTTACTCGGACGGCCATGGCTTATACAAGCCAATTGTCTGCATGACTGGCACACAGGTTTCATTTCAATAGGGCCAAAGTCTGATCGGATTCAAATGCAAGTATCCCCAAACTCGATCGACAAGAAGAAGACAATAATAGTCGATGAGATGGAAAAGAAAGAAAAGGAGAAAGCAAGGCAAGAGATGGCACGAGCTAGGTTTTCTTTGAACATGGATACCTACAAGAATCTGCTTCAAGACGGGTTCAACTTGCAGCTATCTAAGAATCAAGACACGAAGATGGGAGAATATCAAAATCCATTGCTCTATAAAGACGATTCCGATCAGGAACTGCTAGGATGGTTGGCAAGTGCAGGCGAGGTTGAGTGCTATACAATGCACATCGACCCGGTGGAGAAGGAGAAGAAAATGAGCCAGGTGGTGGATCCTCATGCAAGGAGGGAAAACTCTTCGAAAAATAGAAAATGCTCTTTTGGAACTCGTGATCGAGGATATCATCAAACATTGACAAGGAACCAAGACAGTCAGCTATCCTCTAGCACCAGGAGAGTACATGATGCCATGAGCAAGGGTACATGCAAGGGAGAGCACGAGGGCAAAGGGAGATCTGGGAGAGAAAAGTGGTGTGTGGATCACGACAGTTCTAGTAAGGAATTAGTTGATCGAAAGGAGAACCTCTTAAAAGGAAGAGATAAGGAGAACCAAGATGGTGGTGAAGAGAGGATTTCCAGACATGAAGGATTCGAGAAAGAACATGCATTAGGAAATGCACCAGAAAAGAGTATAGTGAGTAAAGTGCTTCATGCAAAGAAGACGTGTACGAATGGCGACGACCTAGAGGATTTAGGATTGGCTCATGCCGAGCATGCCAGAGTTATTCGAAGGAGGTTTGATTGGATTAGATGTCAGGATAGCGAGCCGAACGTACAAGGATCGATAGGTGAATGTGCATGGAAAGGACATCGAGTGAGCCGTTGGATGATGGCACTATTTTGTGTGATTTGGATGTTCTTACGAGAGATGTGTGGTTGGATACGAGAACGAAACGAGAAGGCCTTTCTCTACTTGTTCATTCAATTTACTTTTTGTTTACTGGAATTGCAGAAACTGGTAAACCAAGTGTGTTACTATGTAGGATCACTGAGGACTAGGCGACCGATGGTTGATCAAGTATACCAGAGCGCTCTGTTTGACCTTATCATATATTTTTCAGATCAAGCATTAGAAAGCATGGAGATATCGGTTGAGAGCTTGCAGACAGACTATGATGTGGAGGAGGCACACTGGCTTGTATGCTTTTGGAATCAAGGTATGGACATTGACTTTCCATTTCCCAAATTCGAAGCGTATCTACTTAGTTGGGCTGGATATGCCAAGGATCGGTACTTCTACTACGATAGCACGATGGAATTGCCTAACAAAGAGAACTATATCACTTGGGCTTGGGCAGATCTATTAACGATAGGTAGTGATGACGGAGCTCCTGAAGTTGAGCCTGACTCGCCCTAGGGAAGTTGTCGGGATACGAGTACAAGGTGAGGCTATATGAGACATCCCGGAGACCCACATTCTAGATCATCTAAGGATAGGTATATGAGGGACCAAGGCATAATCGGTTGTAGTTACCTAGTGAAAAGTCAAATCGATGAATACATATGTAGTGTCTGTAATTGAGAGAATGGAGTGAAGAGATGGTTGATTTGTCAAAAGTTAGAGTGTGTATGTTTGCATGCATGTGTGGGAAAAGTGGGGAGCAACCCTTTCTTCCTCTCCCTAATTCTCAAGACTGGGGCAAATTAATAAACTATGAAAAAAAAAGAAAAGAAAAAAAAAAGAATTGTGTTGTTGTGATTGTACCAACGCGCTATGGTGGGCTAGTAGGTGGGTGGAGTTATCCTAGCTGGGTGGTTAGGACCACGAGCCGTAGCTAGTTTCGCCATAGGCTTGGGATGTATATGTTTGCGTCTTAGCTACGCGCCATAACGGGTTGGTAGGTAAATGGAGCCATCGTGGCTGGGTAGTCACGACCACGAGCCGCATCCAGCTTCATTATGGGCTAGCTGATATATGTTATGTGTTATCGTTTTGTGGTTGTGTGTGCGCTGCATTGCATTGGTAGATGGGTGGAACCAACCTGACCGGGTGGTCAGGGCCACGAGTCGCATCCAATGTCAATGCAGGCCAACATGTGAATATAAATAAGATTTACCTATGAAATTATTCCCCACTCTTGAGGGAGAGAGAGAGAGAGAGGAAAGGGCGACGATCGCCTGGAAGGGAACGTTATTTGCTTGTGTGATTGGTATGGTGGCTTGTGACAGATCAGCTCATTCCGAATCACCATTCTCAAAGGCACGGATACTGTATATGTACTTATAGATGAGACCTTTAGCAAGGTAATGCAAAGGTATTGCTTTATAACTTGTGTGCTCTATCCGAGGGTTTCCAATGTGTGGGACACTCCATGGTTTTTATGTAGATCTTGACTTGTACTCGGGTCTCGATGGCTTCTATAGGACGACGATGGGGATTCTTCGGAAGTGTCTAGTCATGGAATAATTGTACATAGCGAATAGTAGGTGCAATAATGGGGTATGCATTTTGGGTATATTGCATCTCCTGTTGGATTCATTTCAGTTGTTGTTGTTTATTTCGGTACATTCTTTTTTGTTTTCTAGCCATGATGGTTGTATGTGTAAAACATGGAAAGGTATGAATGTGTTATTTTGGTTGAGGGTATTTTCATAATGGAATGCATGAGCAATTTGATGCATGTTGGAAATCGAGTTGCATATATGTGCATGTTCTTGGATCATTTTGGAAGTGAGTGATTTGTATGTATTCATGAGTGATTTTTTTAGCACTAATAGCTTCAATTAGTGCAGGTCCACTTGGAATGATGGCTCGATGAAAAGGTATGCAAACCAATCGTAAACTGACATGTTCATGGTTGTTTGGATTATATTGCAGCAAGAAGGGCTCGTCGAGGACGACTTCGCAAATAAGAAGAGGGGAGTATGTTAGCTCAGGAAATGGTTGGTTTTTATGCACTAATATGTTTGTATTTGGCAGGGGAATTTGTTTGATTGCAGGTACTTGAAGAATTGATCAAATAATTGACGAGAGGAATACAACATGGGAGCTCTCGATGCTAAGAACTACAACATGGACTTCCTCAAACTTTTGCTGTGGGGAGCTTCTACCATTTTTGAGTAGACAAAGGCTACACTTGCGGTTCTTGAACGATTGATCCACTCATTTGATGAAGGTGTTTTGATTGCTCCTCGGTTTTTTTCACCAGAGCAATTGCAAGCATGGGAGCTAACAACTTCAATTAGATATCTACGAATTTAATTTGGTAGATGTAATAGGCCAAAAGTCTGTTTCACTCCGTTTCCTTTGCAGATATGAAAAAAGGGTCTTTAATAGCAACAGAGGAGGATCACAACAAAAAAGGGGTAACGGCCGATTTTTTTAGCTACCATAGCAAGAAGATGGGGCCGGAGATCTAAAAAAAGGGAAAGGGGGTTTCTTTTCACAGGGATCATCATCGAGGAGAAGGGGTTTTTTTTCTGAGGTTCCTCTGCAAGCTTCTCTACGGGCTATAGTCGAGAGTAGCGGGTTTGGGGGGGGAAAGGAATTTGTCGCAGGTTGCTATGAAGAGGTAGAGTATTATTGTGGAAGCTAAAAAAAAACTCAAGGGAGGAACACAGATGATTTGGTATTTTTTGTGAGGGCCATCCCTTGAAGGTGAAGAAGCTGAGGGAGGTGCTCGCTATTTCAGTTTTCCTCGTGCCTACTGTCAGAGACAGAAGGGGGGTTTCTATTGGTGCAAGATTGCACACATCGTGGTCTTCATCTCCAATTCTTTTGGGGTCTTCGACTTCAGCTCAAGTTGGCAAAGGAGAACAGCAGGGGAGAAAGGGATTTTACTGGTCCTTTCCATCTGTACAAGTGTTGAGGCAGTGGGGTTGGGGGAATCTCCACGAAAGGGTAGAGAGGATGGTGGCGGACCTTGGAAAAGAGGACAACCCTCGATTCGGGGGGTCGCTCACCGATAACAGGAGCTAAAAGGAGGATGAAAAAGGGAGGGTCAGGAATTCGATGCATGAGGGCTGGTAGATTTCGAGAAGGAATCAATCGAGAAGGGGGACAACTATTTGGTTGGGCATCAAAAGAACGATGGCTGTGAACGCTCAGACGGGGTTCAACTAAAGGATTGAATCCAATCGCTTTATTATGAAAGTTTCCTTTGGACGGATGGGAAGGATTTCTGACGAACTCTGATCAGTGAAGCATTAAGGGGAACAGACTCGAACAGGATGCTTGACGAAGGCAGAGGCCCTGTTAGTGAAATCGCATTTGAGTCTACTCTGATATCTCTTAGTTCTTTTGGGCGCTTCTGAATATCTATCTCCTATAAAGCTGGGAAAAACTCTCAGCAAGACAGCTTGTGATTTGAAGCTATGGCAAAGGCTACTGTGAGGGCGTGAACTGATGGCAAGAGCAAGGATGAGTTTTCTGGGAAAACTAAAGGGTATGAGGTTTCAGTTAGATTTTGTCGAGTGCTTAATCT
>CM035438.1:135264418-135266918 GCA_020310875.1 Ceratopteris richardii
GCTACATCGTCTGTAGCTCAAAACAAAGCTCTGATGTGAGAGGAGGGAGTTGTCTGTGCTTAGAAAATACATAGAAAAGGTACTTACGAGAGAAAAAGAGTTTATGTGGGTTGCAATGTGCTGGAGCAGAGAAGGAATTGATCATCATGGAGAAAGAATGAAGGGGACATCCACGTGAAGGCAAAAGAGGCACAACTGTTGTGGTACCTATATGCGAAAGAAGTTTCTCTCACATGCGCATGGGGAGCTTCCCTCTTTATTTTTGACCACAGGCTGCTGCTTCACTTTGGAGGGGAAAGATAAAAGGTTGTCGTTTTCCTTCGTCTGCATAGGTCCCTAATTGAAGGAGGAGGGAGAAGCTTTTCCATTTTTGTTGTTGTTTTGGCTGGAGAAGCGGGAGGGTGGAAGCCGAGCAATCGCTCCAAGAGGCATGACACCCAAGATTCGTTGTTTGTGGATGCAGTCATGGGTACAACTCTTTTAAACATGTATGGAGGTTGTGGGTCGTGGTTGCTTGCAAGCTGTAGGGGATGTGTATGAACAAACACATGGAAAGAATACTATTTGCTGTGATGCAGCAATCATGGCTTTGGCATATCATGGTCACAGTACTAAAATCAATATCTCCGAGTAACGATTTTTGTTGATGTCTTTGGGTCTTTTGGGAGAAAATGCGATTTGCCATGCACTCTCTTCCAATTAAGAAAAAAATCAGTATTCTATAGCAGATCAGAGGACGGAGGAAAGATAGTCATGGGGAACTGAGTGGGGAAGATGACCGTAGCAGAGAAAAAGAGGGCAACCAGGGTATGCATCATTTTAGGAGGACTCAACAAGCGGAGGAGTACGCTGGTATGATTCTCACTAAGGGAAATTGTCTGCAAACATAGTTAAGGCATGAGAGTTAGTATTATGCATTCAACATTCAGATGTATATGAGTCGAATTTTTTGAAGCAATATGTGCCACTTCTTGAGAACGGTTACTCCATCTTCCTATTAATTTTCGTATGGCATAGCTGCAAACTGGCTTGAACTTATTATAGTCTAAGAACGAGGTTTGAACTGTTGTTTGCTCTTGGTTTTGTATGGCATAGTCACTAAGTGTGCAAAGTGGGTATTGTTGCATGTATCCATAATGCTGCTATCGACCTCTGTCTATTGACTGCCTTGATAGGTGTGAGGTTGAAATCAATATTCATCAGTTTTTTGAGTATACTAAAAAATTAGAATGCATAAGATGGTTGGCCGGAGATGTCAAAAGTGAAAGATTGCCCCCTTGTAAACTTCTTCCATGGGAAGCTATGATATCGTGGTGTAGAATTCATTTGTGCTCTTCCATTCCATGATTATACACATCCTACCCGAGGCATGCTTAATCTTACCACAAAGGTTCTGAGGCATTCTGTGAAACCCGATCTTGGGTACAAAACATACATTGCGTATGGTTATCGAGAAGAGCTTGGCTGAGGGGATTCATTCACAAAGCTTCAGTATGACTTGTCAAAGTGGTCAATGTCCTCACCCATGCATCTGAAGCGCTCTTGAAAGACTATATGTTGGAGATAAGGGACCTTTGACAATGAGCTGAATGTAGTAGTAGATGATTTTGTTCCTGTAATACAAATAGCAAAGGATAGTTAGAAATCTCTAGACGGTTCTCCTTTAACTATAGGAGATAAATCTGTATCAGAATAGAGTAAGGAGGGATAAGGGGAAATAGAGAGAAAGAGAGGGTGAGAGGAAGAAAGGGAAGAAGCCAAAAAGTAGAGGTGTGTGTGAGGGCTCGTATTGATGTGTGTGTATGAACGCAAGTGTGTGAATGAGTGTGTGAAAGCATATGTATGCATACGAGTGAGAGAGAGAGGAAGAGAGTGTAATGAATGATTGTATGAGTATCTCTGTGTGTGAGGGCAAGTGTATGAGCGCATGTGTGAGTATTTGGGTGAAAGAGTGAAAAGAGTAGGGTGTGCATGAGTGAAAGAAAGCTCCGAAAGCTGAGGGCATAAAATCAGCAATCGTGAGATAATTTTGGGCTCCACGTAATCCAAGTGGACCAATTCCACGGGGTTTGAGCAAAATAAAGGCTTGTATAAACATATTTTGCGTGGGCATTAGGACTCAATCATTTGGCGATCCTACTGGGGAGTTGGCTTGGCACTCCTCATAGAGTCGTGCCACGAGTACGCTCAGTGCCCCAATTGTGCGGCACAGCTCGTCGGCCAATAATTAGTGTGTTTGCCTAATTAGAAAGATGTTGCAAAGTCGGCAACTCGAGGACTTTCAAAAGGTCGGCCCGAGGATGATGAACTCCGAATGGACTAGAAGTCAAAGTGGGTTTGGACGCTCAATATGAAGCCGTGCATATGAATGTCGTCAGGTTGGTCCAATCTCGAATTATATTCAGTGTTGGTGTTGCGAGAAGATAAGGCACATCGCAAAATTTTGCCCTCGTGTGTCTAGTCCATTGGACTTTGTTCCTGCATGCACAGATTGTGGAGA
>CM035438.1:135274418-135279418 GCA_020310875.1 Ceratopteris richardii
AGGTCAACTTGTTCTTTTGGAGATTAACACTCTCCATCAGTGGTATCAGAGCAGGTTGTGTCAAAATTGAAGTGAAGAAGACTCCGACTATTGCAGAAGTACAAATCTTTACATCTTGAAGGTGCAGAAGGGTAAAGGTTGAAGAAAACTTGAAGGAAGACATACAAAGAGCATCAAAAGGATCAGAAGGAGCAACATTCGAAGTAAAGGTACATTTATTATCTGTAAAGGTTAAAGATTTGAAGCTACAGGTGAAGTAAAGATGGGAGATAGTCTCCAAATTGAAAAGTTGGATAGAGAGAACTATCCTGCTTGGTCTATGAGGATGGAAGCTCACCTTATGAGCAAAGATCTGATAGGATACATCACAGGAGATGAAGAAAAGCCAGAATTCAGAGATCCTAGTGTTCCAACTAGGGAGGAGCTTGCAGATTTGAAGAATTGGATGAAGAAGGATGCTCAAGCAAGAAGCATCATCTACATGGCAGTCAATGACTATTTGCTTCCTCACATTAGAGGACTTGAGAGTGCTTGTGACATTTGGAATGCTTTGGAAGAGCATTTCCAAAATACAACCAAATCAAGGAAGGCTTCACTATGGGAAGAATTTACTACCTTCAAGAAGAAGGCCTCACAATCAATCTCTGATTATGTGACAAAGATGAAGGACATTGCAGATTCTTTAGGTGCAGTTGATGAAGATATTGAAGAAGACAAATTGGTAAGACAAATACTTACAGGGCTAAGAGGAGATGAGAAATGGAAGCCTTTCATTTTATCTACAGAACTTTCATTAGATCATTTTACTCCTGATTTGAATCAATTGTTAGGTCATATGCTAACTTTTGAGAATGATGTCAAAGGAGATGTTGATAAGAGTGCAGGTCATGTAATGTACTCTAAAGACAAGAAGAAAGCTAACAAAGGGAAGCAACAATCAGGTGAAGAAGAAGGTACTTCAAACCAAGCAAACTTCATAAGAGGAAGAGGAAATGGCAGAAGTAGAGGAAGAGGCAGAAACAACAAAGAGAATGCAAGAGCTTGTTGGATATGTGGTAAGACCAATCATCTATCTCATGATTGTTGGCATAATAATCAAAACAATGGTAATTATCAGAACTTTAATCAAAGACGAAGAGGTGGTAGATTTCAGAGAGGAAATTTCAGAGGTAGAGGTGGTAGGAATTCTTTTGGAAGAGGTGGAGGAAGAAGCTTCCAAAATCAATCCTATAATAACACCTACTACAACTATGCATCAGATCAGAAGGAGGACTCGACTCTCATTATGAATACATGTGAAACTCACATGAGGACATGAGAGTGTTTTATATTGATTCAGGATGTAGTAATCATTTGAGTGGAAATATTGCTTTGATGACTGACCTAGATCATAATGCAATTAATCATACAGTGCAGACAGGTGATAATACAAAGCATAAGGTAAAGTCAATTGGTTCAGTCAAAGCTAAGGATGGGAGCACTCTTCTGAGTAAGGTACTCTATGTTCCCACAATTCCAAAGAATTTGATCAGTGTAGGTCAAATTGTGGAAAAAGGTTATGAGGTAAGGTTTACCAATGATGGAGTTTATGTGGAAGACCCTAGTCAAGGGTATAAACAAGTTATTGCAGGAAAGAAAGAAGGAAGGCTTTTCACATTGAAGGTACAAGGAAATGTTGGACATGCTATGTTCACATATGGAGAGCAGAAGGTGTCAGAATTGGATCTTTGGCACAAAAGACTTGGACACTTCAATGAAAGAGGTATCAAAGAAATGATTAACAATGATTCAGTGCTTGGAATGCCTAACATTGCAGGTCAACACATGACATACAGATGTGAGGCATGTCAATTAGGTAAGGCTCATAAGCAATCCTATTCCAAGCATGGATTTATGTATTCAGAAAGACTTGAATTGGTGCATACAGATGTGTGGGGTCCTTCAAAGGACTTTAGTATAAATGGTTCAAGATATTATGTCATATATGTTGATGATGCTACCAGGTGGATCACAATTTATGTGATTAAGGAAAAGTCAGAAGTGTTTAATACATTTAAACACTATCATGCATATGCAGAAAGGATTACAGGTCAAAAATTGAAGAGACTAAGGTCAGATAGAGGGGGAGAGTATTTTTCAAATGAGTTCAATGATTATTTGTGGAATGCAGGTATAAAGAGAGAAGTTACTTGCAGGTACTCTCCTCAACAAAATGGGGTAGCAGAAAGAAGAAATAGAATTCTTGTTGAGTTTGCAAGGTCTATGATGAAAGAGAAGAATTGCCCAAATTATTTGTGGGCTGAGGCTGTTAATACAGCTACATATTTGGTTAATAGATTGCCTTGTAAAGCTTTGCAGGGTATGACACCATATGAAGCTTGGTGGGGTAAGAAACCTACCTTGGATCATTGCAGAATATTTGGATGTTTGGCATATGCATATGTGCCATCTCAATTGAGGCATAAGTTGGAGCCTAAGGCAGAGAAGTATGTATTTATTGGTTATGATGATAAGCAAATGGGATACAGGTTGTGGAGTCCATCCACAAAGCAATTTATTGTATCCAAGGATGTTACATTTGATGAGCAAGGTACTTGGTATGCAGGTAAATATAATGTACATGCAGATGATGAAGAAGTAGTGGAACAAAGGAAAGGTAAAGCAAAGATTCAATTACTTGATGAAAGTGAGAGTAATGAAGTGCAGATTGAAGTTGAAGAGAGGCCAAGGTTTGATCCAGAATGTGATGAACCAGAGACCTCAAGAAGTGCAGAAGTTAGGAGATCATCTAGGCACAAATGGCAACCTACAAGGTATAGCTATGACACTTCATTCTTGACTACTAAAGATTATGCTTATTTGGTAAAAGCAGATGAAGATCCTTCTACATATGAAGAAGCCAAAGGGAAGAAGAATTGGGAAGATGCTATGCAAGAGGAGTATGATGCATTGATAGAGAATCAAACATGGGATTTGGTTCCTAAACCTAATAGCCAGAAAATCATTGGTTGTAAGTGGGTTTACAAAACAAAGAGATTTGCAGATGGAAGTGTGTCTAGGTACAAAGCTAGACTTGTTGTGAAAGGGTATGCACAGACATATGGAGTGGACTATGATGAGACTTATAGTCCTGTGGCAAAGATGACAACCATCAGGACACTCATAGCAATTGCTGCTTGTAAAGGTTGGAAGTTGTCTCAATTAGATGTTAAAAATGCTTTCTTGAATGGTTACATTTCAGATGAAGTCTACATGGAGCAACCAGATGGGTTCAAAGATCAAGTAAGTCCAAATTATGTGTGTAAGCTCAAGAGAGCTTTGTATGGGTTGAAGCAAGCCCCAAGGGCTTGGAATTATAGGCTTGTAAAATTCTTGAATGATCTTGGATTTCAAGCATCAAAGGCAGATAGTAGCTTGCTAGTCAAAGCAAGTGAAGATGGGTTCATTTATGTTTGTATTTATGTTGATGACATAATACTTACAGGAACAGATGATAAGGGAATACAAATGATTAAGAAGCAGATGGAGAAAGAGTTCAAAATCAGTGATTTGGGGAACCTATCATTCTTCTTGGGAATGGAGATCTTTTATACTCAACATGGAGTATATGTGACCCAAGAAAGGTATCTTAAAAATTTGCTAACCAAATTTAAAATGGAAGATTGCAGGGTTGCACCTACACCTTTGGAAGTGAACCATAAATTGTCTAGGTTTGGAGGAGAAGAGTTCAGAGATATGAAACTCTATCAAAGTTTGGTTGGTAGCTTGATTTATGCTACATTAACAAGGCCTGATTTGTCATATGCAGTTGGTGTGCTTTCACAATTTATGCATTGTCCTAGGAAGGAACATTGGATTGCAGGACAAAGAGTACTTAGGTACATCAAGGGTACACTCAGAGAAGGGTTGTACTATGGGTTTACTTCAGATACAAGAATCAAGATATATAGTGATGCAGATTGGGCAGGTAATGTGGATGATAGAAGATCAACACATGGATACTTGTGCTATGTAGGAGACAAATTGATTTCATGGTGTTCCAAGAAGCAACATACAGTTGCTTTGTCATCTACAGAAGCAGAATATAAAGGTATGGTGGAAGCTGCAAAAGAGGTAATATGGCTAAAGACACTTTTGAAAGTTTTTGATGTGATTCAGAGTACTCCTATTATTTGTGGAGACAATATGAGTTCATTATACTTGGCAGCTAATCCTGTATTTCATGCTAGAACTAAGCATATCGAAATACAGTATCATTTTCTGAGAGAGAAGGTCATTGAGAAGGAGATTGAAGTCATACACACTCCCACAAAAGATCAAGTTGCAGATATGATGACAAAAAGTCTAGATGGACCAAAGCTACAAAGATTCAAGGATATGGCAGGAATCAAGAAGATAGAGAAGAACCTCAATTAATGATTGAGGGGGAGCTGTTGGTGCATGACAATCATCAATTGAAGGATTATGGAGAGATGAAGTCAAGGAGTTAAGAAGAGAACAAATTCAGATGGTTGAAGGAAGGGCATATTCAGAAAATCCAAAGACATGTACACATATGTATATTAGCTGACTTATACCTTTGTCTAGTCATACACTTGTATATATTCATCTATAAATATGTTGGAAAATGTCGGGCAAATAGAGGAGAAGAAGATTTGAGAATAGAGAGAGAGAAATTAGTGTCATTAGACACATGAAGAGTGAGTGAATTGTCCATCCTCACTTAGATGTAAGTTTTCTGAGAAATGGAAGAATTTTGCGCCCGATATTTTGCTGTCTACTCCTTCTGTGTTTAATCTTTTGAGAAATCCTTTTGCACATATCTAAGTCCATAGCTAATCTATCTATGGCTAGAATTTGAGAGATTAATTTCAATCAGGCTGTGAGAATTTTGTTTAGGAACATTCATATGTGAAGATGTTCTGAGAGTCGAGAAATCTGGCGCACATTTCATCCTTAAAGAAATGGTCAGTGCTCAGTCTACAGTGTAAAGTTTTACA
>CM035438.1:135291918-135296918 GCA_020310875.1 Ceratopteris richardii
ATAGATAGATAGATACATAGATAGATGTTGGCGAAAACTTCGGCTCTAACGCCACTGTTGCGGAAATACTTTCGCCCTGAAGGTGGGTTTCGCGACAAAGCTTGAACTCTGTCAGGCCTGCGGAAATTGTCGCGCCACCGTAGTAGAATGCTAAACTAGAGTGATTCAGAACACCTCTGTAATCAACAGTAGCTTAGACTAATTAACGTCGTCTTAACTATGTTATTCTGCGACACAAGTTCCACCGGAATTTCACCAGACTGTCGCTGGAACGTCACCGAAATCTTACCGGAACTTCACCGAACTGAACTTAGTTCTGCTCGCAATCGCTTCAGATGAACTTATGTGAAGTAAGGAAGTAGTGTGTGAGCTTTCTTCACCGAATGAACTTCCTTCTGGAAACTTCACAGTTCTAAAGTGCTACTTTCCGGTTAACCTTTGTACTGTGTGTACATCACTATTTTACCGGAAACTGTGACCAGCTTAAAGTAGAGACGTCTAGCTACAAGATGAGCTATCTCTCATACAAAGCTTTGAACTCTGCTGCGAGTTATACTTCGTTGTTCTACCAAAAAAAACTTGTTTTCTGAGAAACTGTAACTGACCAGAAATTACTGAAACATGTTTACTGAGTAAACTGTTATTCACCGAAACATGCGTTTACAGAGAAGGTACTGAAGCACGTTTAGTAACGAATCGTGACAGTTAACGATAAACGGAACTTTCTACCGTAACACGAAATAGCTTCAGATTCTTCACAAGTAAAGATTACGCGCAGACATCCACATGAACATGTGTTTTCGATTAGAGAAGATGTGTACAAGTAAGCCTGGCCTCTTCTTGCTCAAGCTACAGAAACTCTCCTACAGTGAGTAGTTTCTTATTACCATCTCTCTTCAGATGAAAAGACCCGACACTTCAGGCTTGTATTATTCATCTGTACATACGCGATCTATGGCGTCTTCTGAGAACTTCTAACTCTCTCTTCACTCATACGCGATCTATGGCGTCCTCTCTATATCTGTCTCTCGTTCTCCTCTACGTATCATCCTCTCTCAGTTCTTCAAATCTTGCTGTATATATACACTTTCTTTGGCGCTCATCTGCCCTGTCATTCTTCAATTCGCGTTATGCGCGCCTTACGCGCCCGCCGCGGTTAATTGCTCTGTTATGCGCACACCGCGCACTAACTTCGCATACTGTACACCTGTGCACAGATTTTCCCGAAGATTCTATTTCTCTCTTTGTCTGTTGCGTCAAATTCGTGAGTGTTTCCTTAACAGCTCCCCCTCAATCACTAATTTGACCTTTTCCGGTCTTTCATATATCTTTCTTTCTTTTATTCCTGCCATCTCTTTGAATCTGTTTGTTTTTGTTCCATCCAGGCTCTTAGTCAGAATGTCTGCAATCTGATCTTTTGTAGGGGTGTAGACTATTTCTATCTCTTTCTCCATTACTTTTTCCCTTAGGAAATGATACTGAATTTCTATGTGTTTTGTTCTTGCGTGAAACACAGGATTCGCTGCAAGATACAGCGAGCTCATATTATCTCCATGTATGATTGGTATACTTTGATCTATACCCATGCTTTTAAGTAAAGCCTGCATCCATATTACTTCCTTTGCTGCTTCTACCAGTCCTTTGTATTCTGCTTCTGTTGATGATAAGGCTACTGTGTGTTGCTTCTTCGAACACCAGCTTACCAGCTTATCTCCTAGGTATATCATATACCCGTGTGTTGATCTTCGGTCATCTTGACTTCCTGCCCAATCTGAGTCACTATATGCTCTGAGCTTTATATTTGACGTAAAAGGATAATATAATCCTTCCTTTATAGTTCTTTTGATATATCTGAGAACTCTTTGTCCTGCAACCCAGTGTTGATCTGTCGGACAATGCATAAACTGTGAGAGAACTCCCACCGGAAAACTAAGATCCGGTCTTGTTAGCGTAGCATATATTAAACTTCCTACTAACGATTGATACTTCTTCATATCCTTGAATTCTGTTCCACTATATTTGCTGAGTTTATGATTTACTTCAAGCGGTGTTGAAGCTTCTCTGCAATTCTCCATGTTGAACTTCTTTAGTAAGTTCAAGAGATACCTCTCTTGTGTGACATATACACCATGATCTGTATATGAGATTTCCATTCCTAGAAAGTATGATAACTTTCCTAGGTCACTGATTTTGAATTCCTTTTCTAGTAGTTTCTTTACCTCTGTGATTCCTGCATCTGAGGTACCTGTAATTATTATGTCATCTACATAGATACAAATGTAGATCATTCCTTCTTCTGTCCTTTTGATGAGTAGACTTGCATCTGCCTTCGAACTTTGGTATCCAAGTTCATTGAGATATTTCAGAAGTCTGTAGTTCCAAGCTCTTGGGGCTTGCTTTAGTCCATAAAGTGCTTTTCTTAACCTGCAAACAAAATTTGGGTATCTGGAGCTTATAAACCCTTCCGATTGTTCCATGTAGACTTCATCTGATATATATCCATTCAAGAATGCATTCTTTATATCTAGCTGACTTAGCTTCCATCCTTTTGATGCTGCTATAGCAATCACTGTTCTTATGGTTGACATCTTTGCCACCGGACTGAACGTCTCGTCATAGTCTATGCCATGCGTCTGAGCATAGCCCTTGATAACCAGTCTCGCTTTATGTCTGGCTATCCTTCCATCTGCAAGTTTCTTAACTTTGAACACCCATTTATTTCCAATTACTTTCTTACCGTTCGGTTTAGGAACAAGCTCCCATGTCTTGTTTTCTTCCAGTGCGGTGAGTTCTTCTTCCATTGCTTCTTGCCATTGCTTCTTGCTTTTGGCTTCGTCATAGCTTTGAGGCTCTTCCTCTTCCTTAACCATATATGCATAATCTTGTTGAGTTATATACGATGTATCATACGAGTATCTTTCCGGTTGTCTTCTTACTCTGTTTGACCTTCTTAGCTCATATTCTTCGTGTATGTCTGAGTACCCGTCTTCATCTTCGTTCCTTATACCAGTTCCGGTCCTGGACGTACTTGCCTCGTCTTCTTTGTTTACCTGTACGATTGTTTTTCCTTTCTCTCTTCTTTTTATCTCTTCTTCAAATTCTTCAGCTGTATGGCTCTGATCTGCATACCAGCTTTTCTGTTCATCAAATGTTACATCCCTGGAAACAGTAAAATGTTTGGTTAGAGGATTCCATAACCTGTAACCCATCTGTTTCTCATCATATCCGACGAATACATATTTCTCTGCTTTTGGTTCAAGCTTATGTCTGAGTTGAGACGGTACATAAGCATACGCTACTGATCCAAACACCTTGCAGTGATCAAGTGTTGGCTTCTTTCCCCACCAGGCTTCATAAGGGGTCATTCCTTCTAAGGCTGTACATGGTAATCTGTTTACCAAGTATGTAGCTGTATTCACGGCTTCAGCCCAAAGATAATCTGGGCAATTCTTTTCTTTTAGCATAGCCCGTGCAAACTCGACTAGAGTTCGGTTTCTCCTTTCTGCTACACCGTTTTGTTGTGGTGTATATCTGCAGGTTATTTCTCTCTTAATACCTGCATTCCAAAGATAGTCATTGAATTCTCGGGAGAAGTATTCTCCCCCTCCATCAGACCTCAGTCTTTTAAGCTTTCGTCCGGTGAGTCTTTCAGCATATGCATGAAAATGTCTGAAAGCTCCGAACACCTCTGACTTTTCCTTCAAAACATAAAGAGTTATCCACCTTGTTGCATCATCAATAAATAAAACATAGTACCTTGATCCGCTGATTGATCCTTCTTTCGTTGGTCCCCATACATCTGTATGTATGAGTTCCAGCACACCATCATGTTTGAATCCTTTCTTCTGGAAAGGTAACCTGTGGGCTTTTCCCATTTGACAGGCTTCGCATTTGTGAATCATATGTTGGTTCTGTACGTTCGGTAATCCCAGTACAGACTGATTCGCTATCATAGCTTTGATTCCTTTTTCGTGAAAATGACCTAATCTCTTGTGCCAGAGATCAAGTTCTGTAATTACCTTTTCATCATGTGTGAGCAGCGCTTGCCCAATGTTCCCTTGTACTCTTAACATAAAGAGTCTCCCTTCTTTCTTACCAGAAACGATCTGATAATATCCGTTCTTGGGATCTTCTACAAATACTCCTTTGTTTGTAAATCTGACCTGAAAACCTTTTTCGACTATCTGTCCCACACTGATCAGATTTTTCGGTATTGTTGGAACATACAAAACATTGGTTAGCAAATCTGCTCCACTCTTGCATTTCACTTTTCCGATTGATTGTACTTTGTGTCTTGTATTGTCACCTGTTTGAACAGTGTGACTCGCACTTCCTTTTTCCAATTCTGACATCAGTTCTATGTTTCCTGACAAATGATTAGAGCATCCAGAATCAATGTAAAATACCTTTAGGTCTTCATTTTCTGATGTGCTGATTGAGTTCATTATCAATGATGTATGACTTTCATTCTGTGTGTCATTTGCGTAGTTGTTGTAGGTGGTGTTGTAGGATTGGCTCTGTCCCCAACTTCTTGTTCCACCTCTACCGTAGCCTCCTCTTTGGCTTTGTCTTCCTCTTTGGAAATTACTTTGATTTCTTCCGCTACTACCTCTGCTATTATTGTTCTGGCTTTGATTTGATCCTTGTTGATTGTGCCAACAGTCATGCGCCAGATGGTTACTTAGTCCACAAATCCAGCAAGCTTTCTTGGTGGTATTCTGGCGGCTTCTTCCTCTTGCTCTTCCTCTGCCAGTGCCTTTACCTCTTGCGTAATAGGCCTGAGAACTCGATTCTTCTTCGTCTTTTGGCTTACCCTTTTCTTTCTTCTTGTTCTTCATATACATTTCTGAGCTATGTCCTTTGTCTGCGTCTCCTTTCAGGTCTTGCTCATATGTGAGCATCAAACCAAGCAGCTGATTTAACTCTGGTACAAAATGATTTAGGGAGAGTTCAGTTGATAGTACGAAAGGTTTCCACCTTTCATCTCCTCTCAACCCTGT
>CM035438.1:135304418-135309418 GCA_020310875.1 Ceratopteris richardii
CTGACATAGGTAACTTGTGAAGTTGATTTCTCAAGTTATACTAAAGCTTTTGAAGTAATTCAACTTGGAGGTAATGCGCAATCCCTAGGAGATGATTCGTACAAAGTTTCATCAAAAACTTTACACATTTGATAGGTCAATGTGAGGAAATAGTGCAGCAGACTTTTCTGTGTTTCATCTTCTTCACAGATTTTCTCAAAGTTGATGATTTGGAGTTTGGACCTCTAATTTAGTGAAGGTTTTGACTTACTCTTGATATAGAGGTGTTCTAAATTCAAGAGTAGGTTGTTCTTTTGGAGATTAACACTCTCCATCAGTGGTATCAGAGCAGGAGACATCAAATCAAGGAAAGGAAGGTCCCGACTGCTGCAGATTCAAGAAGTTCAACATTTGAAGAGCTAAGAAGTGAAAGCTTGGAGTCAAAAGCCTGAGGAGAAGACTACTCGACATCAAGAAAGGCAAAAGGAGCCTAATTCGAAGTAAAGGTACATACATTGCTTGTAAAGCTTGAAGTTTTCAATACACAGGTGGATACAAGATGGGAGATGCTCTACAGATAGAGAAATTGGATAGGGAAAACTATCCTGCATGGTCAATGAGGATGGAAGCTCATCTTATGAGCAAAGATTTAATTGGTTATATCACAGGAGAAGAAGAGAAGCCAGAATTTGGAGATCCTAGTGTTCCAACTAGGGAAGAGTTAGCAGATCTGAAAAATTGGATGAAGAAAGATGCTCAAGCTAGGAGCATTATCTATATGGGAGTCAATGATTACTTGTTACCTCATATTAGAGGTCTTGAAAGTGCAACTGACATATGGAATGCTTTGGAGGAGCATTTTCAGAACACTACAAAGTCAAGGAAGGCATCCTTATGGGCAGAGTTTACTACCTTCAAGAAGAAGGCCTCTCAATCTATTTCAGACTATGTGACAAGGATGAAAGATATTGCAGATGCTTTAGGAGCTGTTGATGAAGACATTGAGGAGGATAAATTGGTAAGGCAAATACTTACAGGGTTGAGAGGTGATGACAAATGGAAGCCATTTATTTTGTCTACAGAACTATCACTTGACCATTTTACTCCTGATTTAAATCAATTGTTAGGTCATATGCTAACATTTGAGCAGGATGTTAAAGGAGATGGTGAAAAGAGTACAGGACATGCAATGTACTCAAAGGACAAGAAGAAGAATAGCAAAGGAAAACAACAAGCAGGTGAAGATGAAGGAACAACTACTCAAGCCAACTTCCTAAGAGGAAGAGGAGGTGGCAAAGGTAGAGGAAGAGGCAGGAACAATAAAGATGGAGGCAAAGCTTGCTGGATTTGTGGTAAGACAAATCACTTAGCTAATGATTGTTGGCACAATACTCAGAATAATAATGGATATAGTCAAAACTATAATGCAAGAGGAAGAGGTGGCAGAAATCAAAGAGGTAATTACAGAGGTAGAGGTGGAAGGAATTACTTTGGAAGAAATGCAGGTAGAGGATTCCAAAGTCAACAATACAACAACACCTACTACAATTATGCTTCAGATCAAAAGGAAGATTCAACATTGATAATGAATGCAACTTGTGAAAGGCAGAGTGAAGATCAAAGAGTCTTCTACATTGACTCAGGGTGTAGCAATCACCTGAGTGGTAACATATCTTTGATGACTGATTTGGAAAGTAAAGTTTTTAATCATGTTGTTCAAACAGGTGACAACACAAAGCACAATGTGAAGTCAATTGGATCAGTGAAGGCCAAGGATGGAAGCACCTTATTGAGTAAGGTCTTGTATGTTCCTACAATCCCTAAGAATTTGATAAGTGTAGGTCAAATTGTTGAAAAGGGATATGAAGTAAGGTTCACTAATGATGGAGTATATGTGGAAGACCCTAGCCAAGGGTATAAACAGATTGTTTCAGGGAAAAAGGAAGGAAGATTATTTACATTGAAGATTCAAGGCAACATTGGTCATGCTATGTTCACATATGGAGGACATAAGATCTCTGAGTTAGATCTTTGGCACAAGAGGCTTGGACATTTCAATGAAAGAGGTATTAAAGATATGGTTAACAATGGTTCAGTACTTGGATTGCCTAATGTTGCAGGTCAACATATGACATATAAATGTGAGGCATGTCAATTAGGTAAGGCTCATAAACATTCATATTCCAAGCATGGTTTTATGCACTCAGAGAAGCTTGAGTTGGTACACACAGATGTGTGGGGACCATCAAAAGATTTCAGTATAAATGGATCAAGGTATTATGTGATTTATGTTGATGATGCTACTAGGTGGATCACTATCTATGTGATCAAAGATAAGTCAGAAGTGTTTAATACATTTAAACACTATCATGCATATGCAGAAAGAATTACAGGTCATAAGTTGAAAAGATTAAGGTCAGATGGAGGGGGAGAGTATTTCTCAAATGAGTTCAGTGATTACTTATGGAATGCAGGTATAAAAAGGGAAGTTACTTGCAGGTACTCTCCTCAACAAAATGGTGTTGCAGAAAGGAGGAATAGAACTCTTGTTGAGTTTGCAAGATCCATGATGAAGGAGAAAAATTGCCCTAATTACTTGTGGGCTGAGGCTGTAAATACAGCCACTTACTTGGTCAATAGGTTACCTTGTAAAGCCTTGCAGGGTATGACACCATATGAGGCTTGGTGGGGTAAAAGACCTACCTTGGATCATTGCAGAGTTTTTGGGTGTGTGGCATATGCATATGTGCCATCACAATTAAGACACAAATTGGAACCCAAAGCTGAAAAGTATGTTTTTATTGGCTATGATGATAAGCAGATGGGCTATAGATTGTGGAGTCCATCAACAAAGCAATTTATGGTTTCTAAAGATGTTACATTTGATGAACAAAACACTTGGTATGCAGGTACAATCAAAATCAATACAGATGATGAAGAAGAAGTGAGTCAAAGAAAAGGTAAATCAAAAGTTCAAATATTTGATGAGCAAGAGAATAATGAAGTGCAGGTTGAAGTGGAAGAGACACCAAGATTTGATCCTGAATGTGAAGAGCCAGAAACTTCAAGGAGTGGAGAACTCAGAAGGTCAACAAGAAATAGGTGGCAACCTACAAGGTATAGTTATGATACTTCATTTCTAGCCACAAAGGATTATGCTTATATGGTGAATACAGAGGAAGACCCTTCTACATATGAAGAGGCAAAAGGTAAGGAAAAATGGGAGAGTGCTATGCAGGAGGAATATGATGCACTATTAGAGAATCAAACTTGGGATTTGGTTCCTAAACCAAATAGTCAGAAGATTATTGGATGCAAGTGGGTCTATAAGACAAAAAGGTTTGCAGATGGAAGTGTGTCTAGATACAAAGCTAGACTTGTTGTTAAAGGCTTTGCTCAAACATATGGTATTGATTATGATGAAACCTATAGTCCTGTGGCAAAGATGACAACCATAAGGACACTTATTGCTATTGCTGCATGTAAAGGTTGGAAGCTATGTCAACTTGATGTGAAGAATGCTTTTTTGAATGGTTATATTTCAGATGATGTATTTATGGAGCAACCTCAAGGATTCAGAGATAAAAGGTATCCAGATCATGTGTGCAAGCTCAAAAGAGCTTTGTATGGCTTGAAGCAGGCCCCAAGAGCATGGAACTATAGACTTGTGAAGTTCCTTAAAGAACTTGGTTTTCAGGTGTCTAAAGCAGATAGTAGCTTGCTTGTCAAGGCAAGTGAAAATGGTTTCATATACATGTGCATATATGTTGATGATATAATTCTTACAGGTACAGATGAAGAAGGAATACAAAGGCTCAAGAGGCAAATGGAAAAGGAGTTCAAGATAAGTGACTTGGGAGACTTATCATACTTCTTGGGCATGGAGATAACATATACTCAACATGGAGTATTTGTGACCCAAGAAAGGTATTTGAAGAACTTGTTAATCAAGTTTAAAATGGATGATTGCAGGGTAGCACCTACACCAATGGAGGTGAATCACAAATTGAGTAAGTATGGAAGTGAAGAATTCAAGGACATGAGACAATATCAGAGTTTGGTTGGTAGCCTTATCTATGCTACTCTAACTAGACCTGATTTATCATATGCAGTAGGGGTTTTGTCTCAATTTATGCATTGCCCAAGGAAAGAACATTGGATTGCAGGACAAAGGGTGTTGAGGTACATTAAGGGTACACTCAATGAAGGTTTGTATTATGGGTTTACCTCAGATACAAATATCAAAATTTATAGTGATGCAGATTGGGCAGGTAATCCAGATGATAGAAGATCTACATTTGGATATATGTGTTATGTGGGAGATAAACTTATCTCATGGTGTTCCAAGAAGCAACATACAGTTGCTTTATCTTCTACAGAAGCAGAGTATAAAGGCATGGTTGAAGCTGCAAAAGAAGTAATTTGGGTCAAGACATTGATGAAGAGTCTTGATATTATGCATGGGATACCAATTATATATGGAGATAACATGAGTTCACTGTATTTAGCTGCTAATCCTGTTTTTCATGCCAGGACCAAACACATTGAGATTCAGTATCACTTTCTAAGAGAGAAAGTGATGGATAAGGAGATTGAAGTCATACATACTTCAACAAAGGATCAGATAGCTGATATGCTTACAAAGAGCTTGGATGGACCAAAGCTACAGAAGTTTAAAGACATGGCAGGTATAAAGAAGAAAGGAGAAAACCTCAATTGATGATTGAGGGGGAGCTGTTGGTGCATATCAATCACCAATTGAAGATTTGGAATAAAGAAAATGGACACATTCACAAGAGTGAAAGACATGTACACATATGTACATTAGTTATGACATAGGTTACATATACTTATGCTTTGATGAGAGTTTGTACATAGATGCCTATAAATACTTTTGGAAAATGTCGGGCAAGGAGAAAGAGAGAGCAGAAGAGAGAAGACATAGAGAGACTATGTATGAGCATAGGAAGAGAGAAATGAGTGATTGTAAATGTCAATAGACTGATGAGAAAGTAGTTGAA
>CM035438.1:135314418-135320158 GCA_020310875.1 Ceratopteris richardii
GATGGAACAATTAACAGGTACAAAGCTAGGTTGGTAGCCAAGGGTTTTGCACAAACCCAAGGCATTGATTATGAGGAGACATTTTCTCCTGTGGCCAAGATGCCAACTATCAGAGTTTTGGTGAGTGTAGCTGCATCCAAGAATTGGAACATGTACCAATTGGATGTGAAGAATGCATTCCTAAATGGATGGATATCTGAAGAAGTCTACATGTCACAACCACCTGGCTATGAAGATTCAAAAAAGGTACATTATGTTTGTAAATTGAAGAAGGCTCTGTATGGTTTGAAGCAGGCACCTAGAGCATGGAACTACAGATTGACCACCTACCTCCAAGACCAAGGATTTGTGATGAGCAAAGCAGACACTTCTCTATTCATAAAGAGAAGTAGTACAGAGGTAATTTACTTATGTGTTTATGTAGATGACATCATCATTACAGGTAATGATGTCAATGGGATTAGACACATCAAAGGACAGATGATGAAAGAATTCAAGATTAGTGATCTTGGATTACTAAAATATTTCCTAGGGCTTGAATTGATCTACACAAACTCAGGTATATACATCACTCAAAAGAAGTATGTACAGGATATGGTCAAGAAGTTTGGTTTGCAGGATGCTAAGGTATCTACTACTCCAATGGAGGTTAACCAAAAGCTAAGTGCTCATGAAGGAGAAGAAATCAAAGACATTACAGGATACCAAAGTATGGTGGGTAGTTTAAACTATGCTACCTTGACAAGAATTGACATAGCATATGGAGTAAGTGTGCTTAGTCAATTCATGCACAAACCAAGGATACCTCACTTAGAGGCAGCCAAGAAGATCTTGAAGTACCTCAAGGGAACTCAAAGTCATGGTTTGTATTTTCCTTATACATCAGATATTGACATAAAGGTTTACTCAGATGCAGATTGGGCAGGATGCAAGGATGATAGGAGAAGCACCTCAGGATACATTTGTTTTGCAGGAGATAAGCCTATCTCTTGGTCAGCTAAGAAGCAACCTACAGTGGCATTGTCATCCACTGAAGCAGAGTATAGAGGACTTGCAAATGCTACTCAAGAAGCTATCTGGTTGAAGCTTCTATATACAGAGTTAGGTCTACTCACAAGACCACCTATCATATTTGGAGACAACACTAGCTCTCTTCACCTTGCAGCAAACCCAATTTATCATGCCAGAACAAAGCACATAGAGGTTCATTACCACTATGTGAGAGAGAAATTGCTAAGTAAAGATATACAATTGACCTATGTTTCTACTAATATGCAATGTGCAGATTTACTTACAAAGGCATTGGATGGAAACAAGTTATGCAGATTCAAATCTATGATTGGATTGCAGGAAGTGATTGAAGAATGAAAGAGAAGATTTAAGCCAAAGTGTTTGGCTTGAGGGGGAGCTGTTGGTGCAAGACAAGCCTACACACATTGGCTTGGACCCTTGGACTTATGGAAGATTAGCATGGACAAAGGATTATCTAGGCTTCACTTAAAGGAAGACTCATGTGAACATATGCTTATGTGTTCCTATTTTTTACCTCTTGTAAAAATCTAAGTGACTTATCATTTGTTTGTAATCACTTTAAGTTATCTACCTACCACTAGAGTCGTGGAAATTTGAATGTTGAGATAGAGAGAATATCTCCCTACTTTTAGAGGAGAGATTCAAGGGAGCCTAAGTTTGAATTTCAAATTCAAATGAAGATCAAACTCCTATAAAGGATGTAGTGAAAAAGTCGCGGGATATACTGCCACTCTAGCTCACTCCCCGAGGCATATTTTTCCTTGTAACTCATTGTGAGTGAAGGCTACTCTATTGCCAACACCACAATACCTCATTTAGCTATGCTTGTCAAGCTAATGAGATTGTACAAACACATTTATCAATAGAAGTATACATTCATCATCTCTGCTTTGTCTGAGTGGTCTACTTCAAGTCTGTCAACTTCAAAGAAACATTTCTCTGGATCTACTGAACCAAATCAAGTGTTCTATAGCTCATTGGAACCAGCTCAAAGTCTATTACAAGCATACAAAATTTCAAAGGATTTCATTCAGCCATTTGGGAGAAAATCGAGTCGAAGTGCACACTGGTATTTGTCTGCAGAGTTCCTGAAAAATCGGGGGTGATTATAATTTTGCTAAACTTATTTCTCAGTGCATAGTTTATCAATTGAAGTGATTTCACTTGTGATTGGTAGCTTACTAAGGTACATTAATACTCCCAAAAGGAATTGTTCCATTTTTAAGTGTGCTGGACACACTGAGTAAAAGTCTGAGCAGGTATCACTACAGGAATAGAAAGTTTTTGCTTGATTTTTGAAGTACAAGTTATCTGTTTTGGTTTGATCATTACTCAAACCATTTCCAAAGTACATATATGGTTTCTTTCTGTCATTTGGAAGCTAAGCAAGTGTACTAAGCATATCTGAAGAGAAAAGAGGGCAGGTGTGAAGCAGGTTTTGCAGCACCAACTGATTTCCTGAGTGCATCCATCCATCACTCTCAACACAAAGAAGACTCATTGGATTGCAGCCCAAAGGGTACTCAGATATATCAAGGGAACCTTAAGTGAAGGTTTGTATTATGGTTTCACTTCTGACACAAGAATCAAAGTGTTTAGTGATGCAGATTGGGCAGGTGACTCAGATGATAGAAGGTCTACTCAT
This sequence comes from Ceratopteris richardii, assembly GCA_020310875.1. Taxonomy (NCBI): domain Eukaryota; kingdom Viridiplantae; phylum Streptophyta; class Polypodiopsida; order Polypodiales; family Pteridaceae; genus Ceratopteris; species Ceratopteris richardii. Next base: position 135,317,096 of record CM035438.1, read on the forward strand.
GGGTATCTCTATTATGTTGGAGATAAGCTAGTTTCTTGGTGTTCAAAGAAGCAACATACAGTTGCTTTATCATCCACAGAAGCTGAGTATAAGGGAATGGTTGAAGCTGCAAAGGAAGTGATATGGTTGAAGACCTTGATGAAAAGTTTTGAGTTTGATCATAGTACTCCAATAATTTTTGGAGACAATATGAGTTCTTTGTATTTGGCAGCTAACCCTGTTTTTCATGCCAGGACTAAGCATATAGAGATTCAGTATCATTTCTTGAGAGAAAAGGTACTAGATAAAGAGATTGAAGTGATGTATACTCCAACAAAAGAACAAGTGGCAGATATGATGACAAAGAGTCTGGATGGACCTAAGTTACAAAGGTTCAAAGACATGGCAAGTATAAAGAAGACAGAGAAAATCTCAATTGATGATTGAGGGGGAGCTGTTGGTGCAGACCAATCACCAATTGAAGGCTTGGAAGATTAAAGGATGAAGGAAGAATCAATTCCTAAAGTGTGGAAGAAGATTACATTCAGAGGACAAGAGAAGTGTACACATATGTACATTAGTATAGTCATAGATGACTTAGATCTTTTGTTTAGTAAGAATCATGTACAAATTTATCTATAAATACTTTGAGAAAAGTCGGGGCATGTATGAGAGCATATGTGACAATAGTTAGAAGGAAAAATTGAGGAAGTTAGAAGTCATGAGATAGAGGAAAAGTTAGTTGAGTTAGCTCTCATCACTCAACTGTATTTCTTCTGAGTAAATGAAAATTTTTGCGCCCGATGTTTCTGCATGTTCTCCTTCTAGAGTAGATCAATTGTGAAATGCTTTTGTACAAGTCTAAGTTGAGAGTTGCTTGACCTCTGTACAAAGTTTTAGCTTCCAATTGTAATCAGGCTGAGTGAATTAAGTGTAGGAACATTCATATGTGAAGTGTGTTCACTGGTTCCTAAAACAGGCGCAGATTTCGAAGTTAATGTTTTGATCATTTCTCCTAGCACAGTTTAAAGTTTTGCATGAGTGAGGGCTTAATCTTTAAGTTGGAAGATAAGCTACTTATGTCTAGAAGCATTTTGTAAAACGGGTTCTATTCAAGGAGAACCAAGTCTTAAAAGTTACAGGTGTAAAGTCGACTGTTCTGGATGATAGTTTCTGACATAGGTAACTTGAGAAGTTGATTTCTCAAGTTATACTTAATCTTTTGAAGTAATTCAACTTGGAGTAGATGCGCAATCTCTAGAAGATACTACGTACAAAGTTTCATCAAAAACTTTACACGTTTGAAAGACCAATGTGAAGAAATAGTGCGGCGGACTTTTCTGTGTTTCATCCTCTTCACAGATTTGTTAATCTTTTGATAATTAGCAATTGATCCTCTAAATTAGTGGAGTGTTTGACTTATTCTTGGTATAGAGGTGCTCTAATCACAAGAGTAAGTTGTTCTTTTGGAGATTAACATTCTCCATCAGATAGATAGATAGATAGATAGATAGATAGATAGATAGATAGATAGATAGATAGATAGATAGATAGATAGATAGATAGATGTATAAACAGATAGGTAGATAGATAGATAGATAGATAGATAGATAGATAGATAGATAGATAGATAGATAGATAGATAGATAGATAGATAGATAGATAGATAGATAGATAGATAGATAGATAGATAGATAGATAGATAGATAGATAGATAGATAGATAGATAGATAGATAGATAGATAGATAGATAGATAGATAGATAGATAGATAGATAGATAGATAGATAGATAGATAGATAGATAGATAGATACATAGATTGATTGATAGATAGATAGACAGATGGATGGATGCATGGATAGATAGATAGATAGATAGATAGATAGATAGATAGATAGATAGATAGATAGATAGATAGATAGATAGATAGATAGATAGATAGATAGGTAGGGTAGGTAGGTAGGTAGGAGGTAGGTAGTAGGTAGGTAGGTAGGTAGGTAGGTAGGTAGGTAGGTAGGTAGGTAGGTAGGTAGGTAGGGTAGGTAGGCAGAGATAGATAGATAGATAGATAGATAGATAGATAGATAGATAGATAGATAGATAGATAGATAGATAGATAGATAGATAGATAGATAGATAGATAGATAGATAGATAGATAGATAGATAGATAGATAGATAGATAGATAGATAGATAGATAGATAGATAGATACATAGATAGATAGATAGATAGATAGATAGATAAATAGACAGATAGATACATAGAAAGATAGACAGATAGATAGATAGATAGATAGATAGATAGATAGATAGGTAGATAATAGATAGATAGATAGATAGATAGATAGATAGATAGATAGATAGATAGATAGATAGATAGATAGATAGATAGATAGATAGATAGATAGATAGATAGGTAGATAGATAGATAGATAGATAGATAGATAGATAGATAGATAGATAGATAGATAGAATGATAGATAGATAGATAGATAGATAGATAGATAGATAGATAGATAGATAGATAGATAGATAGATAGATAGATAGGTAGATAGATCGATCGATCGATCGATAGATGGATAGATAGATAGATAGATAGATAGATAGATAGATAGATAGATAGATAGATATAGATAGATAGATAGATAGATAGATAGATAGATAGATAGATAGATAGATAGATAGATAGATAGATAAATAGATAGATAATAGAAGAGATAGATAGATAGATAGATAGATAGATAGATAGATAGATAGATAGATAGATAGATAGATAGATAGATAGATAGATAGACAGATAGACAGATAGACAGATAGACAGATAAACAGATAGAGAGATAGACAGATATAAGAGATAGACAGATAGACAGATAGACAGATAGACAGATAGACAGATAGGCAGATAGACAGACAACAGACAGATAGATAGATAGATAGATAGATAGATAGAAAGATAGATAGATAGATAGATAGATAGATAGATAGATAGATAGATAGATAGATAGATAGATAGATAGATAGATAGATAGATAGATAGATAGATAGATAGATAGATAGATAGATAGATAGATAGATAGATAGATA
>CM035438.1:135335158-135342658 GCA_020310875.1 Ceratopteris richardii
ATATGTCTCTTCTTTTCAATGAGTGCATGCATCCAGCTTTTACTTTGATCAACCACACTTCCACATCTTTCTGTATTGTTTTTATCTTCATATGGTGATTGTTCTGCACCATACACTGTTACAGTAGACAAATTAGGCACCTGCAATAAGAATCTGCATCCCTCTGTAGGCTCCCACCCAAGAGAAGATGAATACTGCTTTGCAAATAAAAGGGTTATTTCATCAACCCTCCTCATCAAGAATACATGGTTGAAACTAATATTGTGCAATGGAGCCAAAACCTTAGCACTGTTATCAAGGCCCATTGAGCAAAAGTGCTTAAAGTCATAAATCTGTGTGAGGTGTTGAACTTCTGGTTTTGGAGTATATGCTTCTGAAATCAGCTCAGATAAAATCGGAAGAGTAAAAGCATTGTTACGTGCCAACTTCTTAGAGAAAGTACTGAACATTTGATCAATGTGATCATGAGTGTGGCCAACCAGAAGAAAATTTACCTTAACCTTCTGAAATACCTGTTTTTCAACAAGCATGCTTAAATATCCAAAGACTGTAGAATTTTTATTCTCTCTTGGAGTATTATCTAGTTGCAAATATAGAGTTGGTGGCAAAAGACCCTTCCATGATTGCAAAACACGATGAATGACAGTAACTGTAAGGTTTGGATCATTATGCACATTCGGATATGTGAAGAAAACCTTGGACATTACAGTTCCATTGTATACCAAAGCGCCAACCAAATGCATTTGCACAAGGACTTCATCTCCAATGTCCTTAGGGATGCGATAAAAATGTGGCAAACAAGTTTTTTTTTGATCCATACCATCGATCAACAAACACATATAACGCTCCGGATTTCTGAGTGCCTTACTTCGATGATGAATTGCTTTCTTTCTCTCTAATGCTTGACTGTCACGATGGTTGTTAAGAAGGTTTTTAAAATTATGCTTTTCCTGTGGTGTTGTAGCCCCTTTTGCCATGTTTTTCAAAGTGGCACAAACTGAACATTCACCCATTCTAACTTTACGAGGAATAGAAACATTGTTAAACTCCTCCTTCCATAATCGAGTAAAGTGACGATACAACACATACTTCTCATTTCTATTTTCCATGTCTTCTCTATATATTTGAAATACCTCTCGACGAGTAAAGTTATCTGACAAGTGCAACCTTCCAGTTGTAGGCATAACTTCACAATGCAAGCTAAAATAGTTCATCATCCAATTCATTGCATGACGTCCAACAGATCCTTTGGTCCCACCATGGAACGTATCCAAAATGAGATCCCCATTCAAAAACCCTTGTTGAACCCTATGTATTCTAAAATTTCCTACACCCATTGCAATTTTAAATGCAGCCCTACAGCATGGCATCCCTTGAGTAAAGAAATATTCAAAACCAACACGCGTTACTGACATGTTATCCTCAATCATTTGCATGCAAGAAACAAGGTATATATCTTGCCTTTCACTATCTAAATGGAGGAATTTTTCTCTTATGTGCTTTAGTTTCTTCATCCCTAAATTATACAAGCATTTCAAACCACAACAATGCTTCACAATATCCAATGCAATCTGTCTATCTGAAGTAAGAAATTTAAATCTTTTTCGACTTACTTCACGAGACCTTCTTTTAAATCGTAGATTGAGCTTGCTTTGCTTTTTCGTTGCTCCACATGCACTTGAGTCAGAAGGGAGATCAATGGTTGGATTAGATGGGAGATCAAGAGGTGCATTTGTATGAGCAGCATTGCACTGTGAATTGGATAACTTAAATGACTCAACAGAAAACATGGAATCATCAGCACGTTCTGAATCATAGGGATCATCACTTCTCTGGAAAGGCTCAACTGAGAACAATGAATCAATATGAGCAGAGGAAGCTGATGCCCAAGCATCCACTGAAAAGATTGAGCTCATCTTCACTGAGTTCACAGAAGACTGAAGATGAATGACCTTTTTAAATAAGTAGAAATCCGAGATCAAGTGAAGATATCACATCAAATGTCACATCAAGAAGATATGAAATCAAAAGCTTATTAAAGTACATTAAATAACATAAAACATCAAATTACATCAAATCACTTAATTACTCAAATATACACTAATAAGGGAACCAAAGATTTGATTCACTTTTGATTCAAATGAGAAACACAGTTGATTTCTAACTTCATATGAGTCATTCAGTCTAAGCATTGTGAATGAATCAAAATATATCAAAGTTGTGTTCCAATAGGAATATATAATAAAATTGTTTGGAGAAATTTTACAAGAAGAAATTTTACAACTGGAATATATCCAAGTTGAGTTCCAATTGGAATATGCTATGCCATTGAACACTACACAAGAAGAAATTTTACATCTGGTTAAGATTTCAAGGATTAGGTTTTATTGTGGTCTTGGCTAGATATCAAAGAGGTAGATGAAAGTATATTGAAAAAGAATTATGTGTAAAAGAGGCACACAAAAAGTATATTCATACATTGATTTTCCATTTCAACAATGTGTTACAAGATAAATGTGAATATGAACTAAAGTGTGGAGGATAACACTAAGAAAAAACATCTACATGAGATTAGAAATCCTCATGTACATACCATACTGTTGCCATTGAAGTTTAATTTCCATGCAAATGTATATAAATAGTTGCAAGGTTCTGTACTAGAATGTTTATTCATAGTGATTTTCCATTTCAACAGTGAGTTACAAGATAAATGTGAATATGAACTAAAGTGTGGAGGGTAATACTATGAAGATGTCATTAGTCTCCCACATTTAACACAACGTTGACTTGATTTTCTCCCAAGAAAGAGATTCTTAGAAACAAATCTCTACATGAGTTTAGACATCCTCATGGACATACCATACTCTTGCCATTGAAATGTAATTTCTATGCAAATGTATATAAATAGTTGTAAGGGTCTATGAATATTTCATTAAAGTGGCTCTGAAACAGCCTATTTGTGTGGGTGCTATTCCCTGGTTAGATAAGTTGACAGATTTAGTTAGCAAGTGGACTCATTCAGTTAGATCCAGTTAGTTTCTGGTTCAAGTTACCCAATTGCCTATAAATACCAGAGGAGGAGATCATTCGCATTTTCAAAATCCACGAGCAAGAGAGAGCAGCAGAGCACAGACAGCCATGGAGCACAGAGGTCAGCATACCAGCAAGCCAAGCCTGATGGAGAAGAAGAATGTTGGCAAAAGTACCAAGAGGTAGACAAAATCATAACTAAAAAAAAGATTCCAAAAAGATTCCCTCTGTATGTCTGTGTAAATATCTCATTTCTAGGTCTTTATTTTTCTTGCCTCTAGAAATATGGATTCAAGGCATGTACAGGTCGATGCCTGGCATCGACTTTAAGGTGTAAGTCGATGCCAGGCATCGACTTAGGATTGCAAGTCGATGCCAGGCATCGACTTGCAGGAGCAAGTCGATGCCAGGCATCGACTTGTGGGTGCAAGTCGATGCCTGGCATCGACTTGCAGCCCCAAGTCGATGCCTGGCATCGACTTACACCTTAAAGTCGATGCCAGGCATCGACTTGTGGGTGCAAGTCGATGCCTGGCATCGACTTGCAGCCCCAAGTCGATGCCTGGCATCGACTTGCTCCTGCAAGTCGATGCCTGGCATCGACTTGTCGGTGCAAGTCGATGCCTGGCATCGACTTGCAGCCCCAAGTCGATGCCAGGCATCGACTTGGTCCCAAAAAACGATGCCAAGCATCGACTTGCCAGCATCATCATGCACTGAAAAGTCGATGCCAGGCATCGACTTTTGGGTGCAAAATCGATGCTTGGCATCGGCTTTTGGGCCCAAGTCGATGCTTTGCATCGACTTTTGTGCCCAAGTCGATGCCAGGCATCGACTTTGTGTGCAAGTCGATGCCAGGCATCGACTTGAGGGTAAAAGTCGATGCCAGGCATCGACTTGGCCCAAAAGTCGATGCCAGGCATCGACTTGGGCCCAAAAATGGATGCCATTCATCGACTCTTGCACCCCCAACTTGATGCCTAGCATCGACTTTCACCCTCAAGTCGATGCCTGGCATCGACTTGCACACAAAGTCGATGCCTGGCATCGACATGCACTTAAACATCGATGCCTGGCATCGACCTGAAGCTCAAAATCCATGCCTTGCATGGACTTGGGCTGATATTTCCAATTGCTTGATATTTCCAATTGCTTTCAGGGATGCGGAGTACAAGGATGAAAGGCCCATCAAGAAGCTCAGAGTCACCATGGGCTCTGCTGACCAGCAACGTGACAAAGGCAGTGGTCACCAAGCAAAGGCAAAGAAAATTATTGCACCATTATCCTCTGAGAAGGCCAGCAACCCACTAGGAATATCCTCAGGTGGACAGAGTAGCATTAAAATTCCTGTGGAGGATCCAAATATGAAGGAAAGGTCGAGGGAGACAGAGGTCATGAAGACAGATCGTCCACTTCGGGACATGACAAATCTCGAATGGTGCCTTCAGTACGTTGAAGAGAAGAATGCTGTCCTCCTTGTGTTCGCAGGGGCCTATGGCAGAGGAAAGATCACGACAACACAAGGTTTTTAGTATGGCCTTGTTTACAAATTGGATTATGAAGATGAAGATTCTGACAACCTGCTTTTCTTGGTGGAGACATCGAAGGGATTAAGAAATGTCATATGCAAGATGGATTTCTTGTGCCCAGAATGCTGTGTTCCAGAGGAGCTAGCTCAGATATGCAGAGACTCAGTGAATTTCATCAAGGACCTGATGCCATGGATACAGGGCAATATCATGCCAACACAGCACAAGAAGACGACCCCTGTAAAGGCAAGGGGTAAGCAGAGTGTGCAGAAAAAGCCCCAAAAGAAAAAGAAGATAATTGCAGAAGAGGACTTTTCTGACTCAAGCTCTAGCTCTGGGGACATTATTGTTGCACCTGGTGGAGAGCTTGCATCTGGTGTGCTTGGCACTGAGCAGAATAAGATCAGGGAGGACATAGCTAGAAGAAAAGTTGTGAAGAAGGGGCAGTTGTTCCACCTGCCTATTAATATTATCCACAGGCCACCAGTGGATCCAGTCACAGGGAGGAGGCCCCTTGAGATCAGGGAGCCACATAATTTGCATGTCCAAAATCTTAAGAAGAAAATGAAAATTAATCCTCATGCTACTGTTGTGCCATTCCTTGTCATGGTGGATCCGCATGAGTGCAGCTGTGTGGAGGATTTCAATGAGAATTTGTTTGAGGAGTACACTTATTATGTGATTGGAGGTTCACACTCTGCAGAGGCTCGTAGACAGTTAGTGAAGGAGCACCCTACTACATTTTTCTTTAGGTATGCAGAGTGTAAGATATATGCTGGTCTTACAACTGAGGAGGCCAAGCTTCTTGCTTGGGATCACAACAACGATAATGACTACAGGCAGAAAATGTCCTCCATAGAGAGAATTCGGTTCTTCCACCATGAATACGAAGATTGTCTTGTGAAGGAAGCTGGGAGAATACATCCCAATCTACGAAAGCAATGCCTTATTGAGGTTGGAATTGCATTGGATGAGAATAGAAAGTCAGATGCTTTGAGGAAATATGATCCATGGTTTCAACTGGCATTCAGATCAGGTGAGATCTGGGATCTTCAGGATAGAATCTTCACAATGTGGGAGCACAAGGAGGTCAAGGGCCAGAAGCAACGAAAGTCGAGGCCAGACCCACAAATTGATCTGAGGGGAAAGGGAAGGAAAGTTGACCTTTCAATTGAAGAGGCTCCTGAGGACATGAAGCTGACCCCATGGAGGGCCCTTCAAGGAATCAAGGATGATACATTGATCATATCAACTTTGTCAAGGGTAATCTCGAAGGAGTTGAGCCTCGAGGAGATGGTGACTGAGCTCAATAAGTATGTATGTTATTCTCAGATCCTTTTTCCCTCCTCCCATGCTTCTTGTCTAACCTAGTCTCTTTTATATTTATGTGTCTGTAGTCATAAAGTGTACATGAAGATTCAGGAGGTGATGATGAAGAGGCTGGGTTGCTTTTCTTGGACAGAGGTCCAAGCAGACTATCCAACCACATCATCCTACAAAGCCTTATCAGAATATTTCATCCTGTTTCGTGATTGGGTAGATTCTCTTATCAGAATATTTCATACTAAACAATTTGATGCATTGCATGGCATCAACATGGGGGCATAAGTCGATGCTTGGCATCGACTTGGGGGCATAAGTCGATGCCTGGCATCGACTTGGGGGCATAAGTCGATGCCTGGCATCGACTTGCAGCATAAGTCGATGCCTGGCATCGACCTGCAACAAAAGTCGATGCCTGGCATCGACCTCGTGGCAAAAGTCGATGCCAGGCATCGACTTAGGTCCCTAGGTCGATGCCAAGCATCGATTTTTAGTAGAAGGTCGATGCCTAGCATCTACCCCAACAAGAAATCGATGCCATACATCCGTTCTTTATGTTCTGTTTGCTGTACTGAAGAGCTCTTCTAATTGTTTTTCCAATTTGTTCTGCAGAAACCAAGGAAAAGTAAGTCTACAGAGGTACTAGATGATTGCCCCCCTGCATTCCTTGCTCACATTCAAAGAGCAAGGCATGAGAAATCTAGACTGAAAGCGAAGGAGATGGATTTTGATGATGAACCCGATCTTAAATGTTTCTCCAATCCCCTAGACCCCCTTAGGCCTGTATATTACAATGTGTTCTGTAGTGATGTAAATAATATTTGTTCTGTTGTGCCTAGAAAACATTTCTCCCTTCTCATAGCGGACATACCCTATGGATTTAGGATGTTAGGATCAGTTAATGATGATGAGCCCTTCAAACACCCTCAGATTCAGAAGATGGTCACTGATTTTGCAGAGTTGACTATGTCTCCTCTTTGGAGGATAGTAATTTTCCATAGCAGAGACCAGTCTTTCTCTGTTTCAACTGCTCTGAAGGCAAGATGTCATGCTTTGGAGTGCCTAACTTGGTAAGTAATCTTCTTTCTATCTCCATGGCTTTCATGATGCCCTATGTGACTCATAGTTCTTTTTTGCAGGGTGAAGACAAACGTAAATCACACTCCTTTGCATCGGTTTGTGAGTGCCACTGAATGCATTACAGTGGGCTATTATGATGAAGTAAGCAAAAGGAGAGTCAGGGAGCATTGCAATGAGAATGGGATCTCAAATGTGCTCATGTTCCCAGCCGTTACCAAGAAACTTCGTCATGTAGCTGGGGACATGACATTGGTTAACCCTTATCAGAAGCCACAAAAACTCATAATGAGATTGCTTCAGCTATTTTCCAATGATGATGACTGGGTCCTAGACCTTTTTTCCGGCACAGGTAATTTCAATTTTCACAATTTTCATTAGTCCTTGTTGATTGAAGCCTCTAAGAGGTTTTCTGCTGTTTCAGGAACGACTCTGGCTTGCTCCTTAAAGATGTTCAGGCACTGCATAGCTGTGGAGAAGGATGATGCTCAAGTGAGCTTCATTAGAATGAGAATCAATGGGCTGAATGAATGCCCAGATG
>CM035438.1:135352658-135532658 GCA_020310875.1 Ceratopteris richardii
AACACCCAAATTAGCCATAAGGCATGTGAGCCACACACACTCAACAGTCACTGTGAAAGCTGCCCTACACTCAGCCTCACAACTGGAAGTGGCCACGGTAGGCTACTTCTTGCTCAACCAAGATATACATGAGCTACCAAGCATGAACCAAAAAACACTAGTGGACACACGAGTGTCATAGCAACCAGCCCTGTTTGACTCAGAAAAAGCATTTAAATCTAGCAATAGTGATCCCCCATTGGGATAAAACAATACAAGTAGTTGTGTACCACTCAAGTAGCAAAAGATGCACCGTACCAATGCTTGACACCTAGGCAATGCATATCTGTGAGAAAGCAAACTAAATATCTGGCCAAGTAATGCATAAGTGAATTAAGCATCCAACAGCCTACTGATAGAGAACATCATCAAATGCATCTCCAGCATCATGAAGACTCAATGGTAAACCTGTCTCCATAAGAGTGACAATAGGTTTACAGTCTTCAAGGCCAAAACCCTGCAATAATGTGTCAATATATTTCGTTTAACACAAAGCTATTCCGCCATCAACTTGCATAAATTGAATGCCCAAATAATGATGCAAATGCCCCAAATTAGACATCTCAAATGAGGCATGCAAATCAGCCTTAAAATCAGCAATATGCTTCTAATGAGGACCAGTGAGTAGCATGTCATCAACATACACAATAATGATCATAAGCACATCATTATCATGCTTAACATATAAGGTGCTTTCAGTTGGACTATTCTCAAAACCATGTGCAATAAGATAGGCATGTATCTTTTCATACCAAGCACGTGAAGCTTGCTTTAAACCATATAATGCCTTCTTTAACCTGCACACCTGGTTTTCATGCCCTTTCTGCACAAAGCCACGGGGTTGAAAAACATGCACTTCTTCATGCAAATCACCATTCAGAAATGCAGTTTTAATGTCCAACCGATGTACATTCCAACCATGATGAGCTGCAAGTGCACAAATGCTATGAACAGTAGTCATTTGACAAGTAGGAGTAAAGGTCTCATCAAAATCAATGCCTCTTGCCTGAGCATAACCTTTTGCAACAAGCCTAGCCTTATACCTGTCAACTGTTCCATCAAGCTTACACTTAAGCTTGTATACCCACTTAGTGCCAATGGCCTTCTTGCTAGGAGGCAAGTCACATAAAGAACAAGTACCATTTTTCATTATAGCATCATATTCAAATTGCATAGTAGCCATCCAATTTTCTAAATTTTGTGCTTTGTCAAACAAAACAAGGACATTCTCGTCATAGAGACTAGAGGCATCCATAGCATAGCAATCTAATGAAAAAGAGGCACTATGAGAGCTTGAACGAGTACAATATGATAGAGGTGCATCTAATTTGCTATCACGCAAAGCCGGACCGGCCATTTTTGTTGGTGCATACCAATCACCAATTGAAGGCTTGGAAGATCAAATGATGAAGGAAGAATCAATTCCAAAAGTGTGGAAGAAGATCATATTCAGAGGACAAGAGAAGTGTACACATATGTACATTAGCATAGTCATAGATGACTTAGATCATTTTGTTCAGTAAGAATTATGTACAAATTATCTATAAATACCTTGAGAAAAGCCGGGGCATGTATGAGAGCATATGTGACATTAGTTAGATGTCAAGAATGAGGGAGATAGAAGTCATGAGATAGAGAAAAGTGAATTTGAGTTAGCTCTCATCACTCAGTTGTATTTTCTCTGAGTAAATGAAAAATTTTGCGCCCGATGTTTCTGCGTGTTCTCCTTCTACAGTAGATCAATTGTGGAATGCTTTTGTACAAGTCTAAGTTGAGAGTTACTTGACCTCTGTGCAAAGTTTCAGCTTCCAATTGTAATCAGGCTGAGTGAATTAAGTGTAGGAACATTCATATGTGAAGTGTATTCACTGGTTCCTAAAACAGGCGCATATTTCGAAGTTAATGTTTTGGACATTTCTCCTAGCACAGTTTAAAGTTTTGCATGAGTGAGGGCTTAATCTTTAAGTTGGAAGATAAGCTACTTATGTCTAGAAGCATTTTGTAAAACGGGTTCTATTCAAGGAGAACCAAGTCTTAAAAGTTACAGGTGTAAAGTCGACTGTTCTGAGTAACAGTTTCTGACATAGGTAACTTGTGAAATCAATTTCTCAAGTTATACTTAATCTTTTGAAGTGATTCAACTTGGAGTAGATGCGCAATCTCTAGGAGATACTTCGTACAAAGTTTTATCAAAAACTTTACACATTTGATAGGTCAATGTGGAAAAATAGTGCAGCAGACTTTTCTGTGTTTCATCTTCTTCACAGATTTGTTAATCTTTTGGTAATTAGCAATTGATCCTCTAAATTAGTGGAGTGTTTGACTTATTCTTGGTATAGAGGTGTTCTAATCACAAGAATAAGTTGTTCTTTTGGAGATTAACACTCTCCATCAGTGGTATCAGAGCAGGAGACATCAATTTGAAGAAATTTGAAGAAAAGGAGGATCCCGACTGCTGCAGATTTAAGAGATTCAACACTTGAAGGATCAAGAAGTGAAAGCTTGGAGTCAAAGCTTGAGGAGAAGACAAATTGACATCAAGAAAGGCAAAAGGAGTTCAATTCGAAGTAAAGGTACATACATTGTTTGTAAAGCTTGAAGTTTCAATACACAGGTGGATACAAGATGGGAGAAAGCTTGCAGATTGATAAGCTAGATAGGGAGAACTATCCAGCATGGTCCATGAGGATGGAAGCACACCTCATGAGCAAAGATCTTATATCATTTATTACAGGAGATGAAGAAAAACCAGAGTTTGCAGATCCAAGTATTCCTACTAGGGAAGAACTTGCAATGTTGAAGACTTGGATGAGAAAGGATGCTCAAGCAAGGAGTATCATCTACATGTCTGTAAATGATTACCTTTTACCTCACATCAGAGGTTTAGAAAGTGCTACAGATGTTTGGAATGCCTTGGAAGAGCATTTCCAAAATACAACTAAGTCAAGGAAGTCCTCACTATGGGCTGAGTTCACAACCTTCAAGAAGAAGAGCTCACAATCAATTTCAGATTATGTGGCAAAGATGAAAGATATTGCAGATAGCTTGGGAGCAGTGGATGAAGATATTGAAGAAGAAAAGTTGGTAAGACAAATACTTACAGGTCTAAGAGGTGATGAGAAGTGGAAGCCTTTTATATTGTCCATAGAGTTGTCACTTGATCACTTTACTCCTGACCTTAATCAATTGCTAGGACATATGCTAACCTTTGAGCAGGATCTTAAAGGAGACAATGATAGAAGTACAAGTCAAGCTATGTACTCCAAAGACAAGAAAAAGAATGGCAAAGGAAAGCAATCAAATGATGATGAAGGGAATTCAAATCAAGCCAACTTCACAAAAGGGAAGACAAATTTCAGAGGTAAAGGAAGAGGAGGTAAGAACAAAGATAATGCTAAAGCTTGTTGGATTTGTGGCAGAACAAATCATTTGGCAAATGATTGTTGGTATAATAATCAAAGTGGAGGATACAACAATCAGAATTATAGTCAAAGAGGTAGAGGAGGCAGAAACCAAAGAGGTAACTTCAGAGGAAGAGGTGGTAGGACATCATATGGTAGAGGAGGTGGAAGAAACTTCCAATCTCAGTCCTACAACAATAATTATTACAATTATGCATCAGATCAGAAGGATGACATGACTCTTATCTTGAATGCAACTCATGAATCAATGGGAGAAGATCAAAGAGTGTTTTATATTGACTCAGGGTGCAGCAACCATCTGAGTGGGAATCTATCCTTGATGACTGATATGGAAGCAAGGGTGAATGGACATACAGTTCAAACAGGTGACAATACCAAACATAAAGTGGAGAGCATTGGATCAGTGAAGACAAAGAGTGGAAGTACACTTCTGAGCAAGGTACTTTATGTTCCTACTATTCCTAAAAATTTGATAAGTGTAGGGCAAATTGTGGAGAAAGGATATGAGGTAAGATTCACAAATGATGGTGTTTATGTACAAGATCCAAATCAGGGATATAGAAACATAATTGCAGGTAAAAAGGAAGGAAGATTGTTCACTCTCAAAGTCCAAGTAATGTGGGACATGCATTGTTTACCTATGGAGGTCAAAAGGTGTCTGAATTAGACCTATGGCATAAGAGGCTAGGTCATTTCAATGAGAGAGCTATAAAGGAGATGTCAAAGAATCAGGTGGTGCTTGGATTGCCAAATATTGAAGGGCAACATATGGTGTACAAGTGTGAAGCTTGTCAATTAGGTAAAGCACATAAAAGTTCTTATAACAAATCAGGGTACAAGTATTCAAACATGCTTGAATTGGTTCATACAGATGTATGGGGTCCCTCAAGGGACTATAGCATAAATGGATCCAGATATTATGTGTTGTTTGTTGATGATGCAACCAGGTGGATTACTTTGTATGTAATCAAGGATAAATCAGAAGTCTTCAAGACATTCAAACATTTCCATGCTTATGCAGAAAGGATCACAGGACAAAAGTTAAGGAGGTTAAGATCAGATGGAGGGGGAGAGTATTTCTCAAAAGAGTTTGATGATTATTTGTGGAATGCAGGTATCAAAAGAGAAGTGACTTGCAGGTACTCCCCTCAACAAAATGGAGTAGCAGAAAGGAGGAATAGGACTCTTGTAGAGTTTGCAAGAGCCATGATGAAGGAAAAGAATTGTCCAAATTACTTATGGGCAGAAGCTATTAACACTGCAACATACCTTGTGAATAGGTTGCCTTGCAAAGCTTTGGATGGAGGAACCCCTTATGAAGCATGGTGGGGTAAGAAGCCTAGTCTTGATCATTGCAAAGTATTTGGATGTATTGCATATGCTTATGTTCCTTCACAATTAAGACATAAGCTAGAACCAAAAGCAGAGAAGTATGTGTTTATTGGATATGATGATAGACAGATGGGTTACAGATTGTGGAGTCCATCCACAAAGCAATTTCTTGTTTCTAAAGATGTAACATTTGATGAGCAAAATGTGTGGTATACAGGATCACCAAATGAGTATACAGGTGTTGAAGAAATTCAAAGGAAAGGAAAGGCAAAGGTAAAAGTATGTGAAGAAATTGTTGATGAAGTTGACTCTAGATGTAGAGTGCAGGATCATGTAGAAGAAGGGCCAAGATTTGATCCAGAATCAAATGAGGCTGAAACTTCAAGAAGTGCAGAAATCAGGAGATCTACAAGAGAAAGGAAAGAGTCTATAAGGTATAGTTATGATACATCTTTCCTAACAACAAAAGATTATGCCTACATTGTGAAAACAGAAGAAGATCCAATTACTTATGAAGAAGCCAAAGGTAAACAGAATTGGGAGAAGGCAATGCAAGAAGAGTATGATGCTCTACTTGAAAATGAAACTTGGGAATTAGTACCAAGACCAAAGAATCAGAAAGTCATTGGATGCAAGTGGGTATATAAAACAAAGAGGTTTGCAGATGGTAAGGTGTCTAGATATAAGGCTAGACTTGTGGTTAAAGGTTATGCCCAAACTTATGGGGTAGATTATGATGAAACCTTTAGTCCTGTTGCTAAGATGTCTACAATTAGGACATTGATTGCTATTGCTACTTGCAAAGGATGGAAATTATCACAATTGGATGTGAAAAATGCATTTCTAAATGGTTACATTGCAGATGAAGTATATATGGAACAACCAGAAGGCTTCATGGAATCAATTGGATCAGATTATGTGTGTAAGCTCAAGAGAGCTTTATATGGGTTGAAGCAAGCCCCAAGAGCTTGGAATTACAGATTGGTCAAGTTCTTGAATGAATGTGGATTTCAAGCATCAAAGGCAGATAGTAGCTTGCTAGTGAAGGCAAGTGAAAATGGATACATTTACATGTGCATTTATGTTGATGATATTATTGTTACAGGAACAGATGCTCAAGGAATCAATGAACTCAAGAAGCAAATAGAGAAGGAGTTTAAGATAAGTGACTTGGGAAACTTATCTTATTTTCTAGGAATGCAGATTGTGTATACTCAACATGGAGTATATGTTTCACAAGAGAGATACTTGAAGAATCTTCTAGTCAAGTTTAACATGGAAGATTGCAAGACCTCAACTACACCATTGGAGGTAAACCATAAATTAAGCAGGTATGGAGGTGAAGAGTTCAATGACATGAAGAAATATCAGAGTTTGGTAGGTAGTCTAATCTATGCTACCTTGACAAGGCCAGATCTATCATATGCAGTAGGTGTGTTGTCACAATTCATGCATTGTCCAAAGAAGACTCATTGGATTGCAGCCCAAAGGGTACTCAGATATATCAAGGGAACCCTAAGTGAAGGTTTGTATTATGGTTTCACTTCTGACACAAGAATCAAAGTGTTTAGTGATGCAGATTGGGCAGGTGACTCAGATGATAGAAGGTCTACTCATGGATATCTATGTTATGTTGGAGACAAGTTAGTGTCTTGGTGTTCAAAGAAGCAACACACAGTTGCTTTATCATCCACAGAAGCTGAGTATAAGGGAATGGTAGAAGCTGCAAAAGAAGTGATATGGTTGAAGACCTTGATGAAGAGTTTTGAGTTTGATCATAGTACTCCAATAATTTTTGGAGACAATATGAGTTCTTTGTATTTGGCAGCTAACCCTGTTTTTCATGCCAGGACTAAGCATATAGAGATACAGTATCATTTCTTGAGGGAAAAGGTACTAGATAAAGAGATTGAAGTGATGTACACTCCAACAAAAGAACAAGTGGCAGATATGATGACAAAGAGTTTGGATGGACCTAAGTTACAAAGGTTCAAAGACATGGCAAGTATCAAGAAGACAGAGAAGACCTCAATTGATGATTGAGGGGGAGCTGTTGGTGCATACCAATCACCAATTGAAGGCTTGGAAGATCAAATGATGAAGGAAGAATCAATTCCAAAAGTGTGGAAGAAGAACATATTCAGAGGACAAGAGAAGTGTACACATATGTACATTAGCATAGTCATAGATGACTTAGATCATTTTGTTCAGTAAGAATTATGTACAAATTATCTATAAATACCTTGAGAAAAGTCGGGGCATGTATGAGAGCATATGTGACATTAGTTAGATGTCAAGAATGAGGGAGATAGAAGTCATGAGATAGAGAAAAGTGAATTTGAGTTAGCTCTCATCACTCAGTTGTATTTTCTCTGAGTAAATGAAAAATTTTGCGCCCGATGTTTCTGCATGTTCTCCTTCTACAGTAGATCAATTGTGGAATGCTTTTGTACAAGTCTAAGTTGAGAGTTACTTGACCTCTGTGCAAAGTTTCAGCTTCCAATTGTAATCAGGCTGAGTGAATTAAGTGTAGGAACATTCATATGTGAAGTGTATTCACTGGTTCCTAAAACAGGTGCATATTTCGAAGTTAATGTTTTGGACATTTCTCCTAGCACAGTTTAAAGTTTTGCATGAGTGAGGGCTTAATCTTTAAGTTGGAAGATAAGCTACTTATGTCTAGAAGCATTTTGTAAAACGGGTTCTATTCAAGGAGAACCAAGTCTTAAAAGTTACAGGTGTAAAGTCGACTGTTCTGAGTAACAGTTTCTGACATAGGTAACTTGTGAAATCAATTTCTCAAGTTATACTTAATCTTTTGAAGTGATTCAACTTGGAGTAGATGCGCAATCTCTAGGAGATACTTCGTACAAAGTTTTATCAAAAACTTTACACATTTGATAGGTCAATGTGGAAAAATAGTGCAGCAGACTTTTCTGTGTTTCATCTTCTTCACAGATTTGTTAATCTTTTGGTAATTAGCAATTGATCCTCTAAATTAGTGGAGTGTTTGACTTATTCTTGGTATAGAGGTGTTCTAATCACAAGAATAAGTTGTTCTTTTGGAGATTAACACTCTCCATCAATTTTGGCATAGTTTTTGCCTCCTCAATATCATCTCTCTCATCAACAAGTTTTTCATATAAATCTCCATCAGAAATGGAATGATTTGCATCATCAAATGAAACATGTGAAGGCTGAGAAGTTGCCTCATTAGGACCAGCATTAGATTGTCCACCTATAAAAAGAGGAAGAAAAGTATCATACATGTCTTTGGAGCTAACATATATCTCCTTAGTACATGAAATTAGTGGTTGAATAGAATCCTCCACAAAAACAACATCATGGCTAACTACGATGCGCTTACTCTATGGATGATATAGATGATAGCCTTTGCTTTCAGAACTCTACTCAACAAAAATACATTTCAGTGCTTTATCCTCCAATTTTTTGTATTGTTGTCTAGGCACTAATGCATATGCCAGACAACCAAAAACATGTAGATGAGCAACAGATGGCTTATGGCCATGCCAAGTGTTGATGTATAAAACACCACAAGAAATGAATTAATGTGACACTAGAACACCTCTATGGTCACCATTAACTCATTTCCACTCCAAACTTTGAGAAATGATAGCCGAAACCACGAACTTTGCTTCTTCAGATTTTTCTAGTTACTGAAATGACATACCTTCAGTATTTTTCTAATTTCTCTTATCTCAAATATTATTTCTCCATGATCTTTTAGAAGATGAAACTAGAAGAGTAGAGATTTCCAACAAGCTATCAAATGCTTAAAACGGACCTCTAGAACTCAAGTTATGGCCTTCACAAGATGACCCTGTATGACTTCCAAAAGTGGAAATTTTTCCTCTTTTAATAATCTTGGGTGTCTAAAAATAAAAATTCTATGCCTAGCATCGACTTGCAACCAAACGTCGATGCCGGGCATCGACTTTGAGCTTTTTCAGCCACTTTTTCAGTACCAGAATTAGCCTCTTTTACACACACATGAAGAAGACCACTTATATGTGGGAAGTTGATGCCAGGCATCGACTTTATGCTGAAACTCGATGCCAGCCATCGAGTTGCTCCACAAACATCATGTTTTAAAAGATTCAACAATAGGTAACACACAGAGAATGAAAATAATGACTTATCAACACAAACTCGATGCCATGCATCGAATCGCTTGAAAAACTTGAACTTTTGAATTCATCACACAGTAGGCAAGCATGGAGATGATAGAGAGAGTCTCATACACAGAACTTTATTCAGTTCTTTCTCACAGCTATGAAAACTCAGAAGTTTTACAGATGCTTTCTCACTCAGAGAAGCCCGACTATACTCAGTCGTATAAAATGAACTCCTTCTCTCTTCGCGTGAGTTGATACAAACTAACTTATATAGATTTTCGCATTCTCGTGACTTTTTTTCTTTTTAACTTCTAGAACTAAAGTGAACTAACTTTACAAATATGATACACTTGTGAATTTGTCCCTTCACATAGGCATGGGGTTTTCTTCCTAAGATTTGACCTTCAAATATATGTCCAATTAGTGATTGTTTCTCCAACAACTCCCCCTCAATCACTATTTGACATTCTCCGTTTCTTCATATCATCTTCTTTTCTTTCACTCCTGCCATGCTTTTGAATCTGCTGGTCTTCACACCATCCAAGCTCTTTGTCATTATGTCTGCTATCTAATCTTTAGTAGAAATGTACTCCACTTCAATCTCCTTCTCCATTACCTTTTCTCTGAGAAAATGATACTGTATCTCTATGTGCTTTGTCCTTGCATGAAAAAGTGGATTTGCCGCAAGATAAAGTGAACTCATATTATCTCCATGTATTGTAGGTGTACCTTGATCAATGTCCAAGCTTTTGAACAATGTCTTCTTCCTCATATCTTTGTATTCTGCACCATCATATTTACTGAGCTTGTGATTAACTTCAAGTGGAGTTGAAGCTTCTCTGTAATTTTCCATATCAAACTTCTTCAATAGATTTAGAAGATACCTTTCTTGTGACACAAATATGCCATGATCTGTATAGGTGACTTCCATACCAAGAAAGTATGACAACTTTCCTAGATCACTGATCTTGAATTCTTCTCCAAGTAATCTCTTTACCTCCTTGATTCCTTCATTTGAAGTACCTGTGATTATAATGTCATCTACATAAATACAAATGTAGATTGTACCTTCCTCTGTTCTTCTGATAAGTAGACTTGGGTCTGCTTTTGAAGTTTGATATCCAAGTTCATTCAGATACTTCACCAGTCTATAGTTCTATGCTCTTGGAGCTTGCTTCAATCCATACAATGCTCTTCTCAACCTACAAACAAAATTTGGATACCTAGAATCTATAAACCCTTGAGGTTGTTCCATGTATACCTCATCTAATATGTATCCATTCAATGATGCATTCTTTATATCCAATTGACTTAGGGTCCATCCTTTTGAAGCTGCAATAGCAATGATTGTCCTTATAGTTGACATCTTAGCTACAAGACTGAATGTCTCATCATAATCTATGCCATAGGTTTGGGCATAGCCTTTCACCACCAGTCTAGCTTTGTATCTAGCTATACTTCCATCTGCAAGCTTCTTCACTTTATAAACCCATTTATTTCCAATTACTTTCTTACAATTTGGTTTAGGAACAAGTTCCCATGTCTTGTTCTCCTCCAGTGCATTAAACTCTTCCTTCATTGCTTCTTCCCATTGCTTCTTACCTTTAGCTTCATCATAGTTCTGAGGTTCTTCATCATCTTTGATCATATATGCATAGTTCTTCTGAGTTATGTAAGAAGTATCATAAGAATACCTTTCTGGTTGTCTTCTAGTCCTGCTTGACCTTCTTGGTTCACATTCTTCATAAGTTTCTGGATACACCTCTTCATCAAATATAGGAGCTTCTTCATTCCTTCTTGTTAATCCACTTCTGGATGTACTTGCTTGCATATAGTCTTCATCTCTATTTACCTACACAATTGATTTTCCTTTCTCACATCTTCTTACCTCTTCTTCAAATTCTTCAGGTGTATGACTTTGATCTGCATACCAATTTTTTTTTTCATCAAATGTAACATCTCTAGAAACAAGAAATTGTTTGGTTAGAGGATTCCACAACCTGTAACCCATCTGCTTTTCATCATAACCAATGAACACATATTTTTCTGCCTTTGGTTCAAGTTTATGCCTAAGCTGTGATGGCACATAAGCATATGCAATTGATCCAAACACTCTACAATGATCTAGTGTTGGTTTTTAACCCGACCAAGCTTCATATGGAGTCATTCCATTTAGAGCTGCACATGGTAATCTATTCACAAGATATGTAGCTGTATTTACAGCCTCACCCCAAAGATAATTTGGACAATTCTTCTCCTTTAGGATAGCTCTAGCAAACTCAACCAAAGTCCTGTTTCTCCTTTCTGCTACACCATTTTGTTGTGGTGTATACCTGCAAGTTATTTCTTTCTTAATACCTACATTCCAAAGATAATCATTGAACTCTTGGGAGAAGTATTCTCCCCCTCCATCAGAGCTCAGTCCCTTAAGCTTTTGACCTGTGACTCTCTCTGCATATGCATGAAAATGATTGAAGGCTCCAAACACTTCTGATCTTTCCTTTAAAACATACAAAGTTATCCATCTTGTAGCATCATCAATGAAAAGAACATAATACCTTGAGCCACTGATAGATCCTTCTTTTGTTGGTCCCCATACATCTGTATGAATGAGCTCAAGTACTCCATCATGTTTGAATCCTTTCTTCTCAAATGGTAACCTGTGTGCTTTTCCCATTTGACATGCTTCACATTTATAAACCATATGTTGACTTTGCACATTTGGTAATCCTAGTACAGACTGATTAGCAACCATAGCTTTAATTCCTCTTTCATTGAAGTGACCTAATCTCTTATGCCAGAGATCAAGTTCTGTAATCAATCCTTCACCATGTGTGAGCAAAGCTTGACCAATGTTCCCTTGTACTCTTAAAGTAAAGAGTCTACCTTCTTTCTTACCAGAGACAATCTGATTATATCCATTCTCTGGATCTTCAACAAATACTTCTTCATTTTTAAACCTGACTTGAAAACCTTTTTCCACTATTTGTCCCACACTAATCAAGTTTTTAGGTATTGTGGGAACATACAAAACATTGGTTAGCAAATCTGCTCCACTCTTGCATTTCACCTTTCCAATTGAATGTACACTATGTCCTGTATTATCACCTGTTTGAACATCCAGAGTCAATGTAAAATACCTTTAGATCTTCTTTGTCTGATGTACTGATTGAATTCATCATCAATGATGTATGACTTTCATTCTGTGTGTCATTTGCATAGTTGTAGTAGGTGGTGTTGTAGGATTGATTATGTCCCCAACTTCTTCCTCCACCTCTACCATAGCCTCCTCTCTGATTTTGTCTACCTCTCTGAAAATTACTTTGATATCTTCCACCTCGACCTCTGCTATTATTGTTTTGATTCTGGTTTGATCCTTTTGGTTGTGCCAACACTCATGAGCCAAATGATTACTCAATCCACAGATCCAACAAGCTTTCTTGTTGTTATTCTGATTACCTCTTCCTCTTCCAAAGCCTCCTGCTCTTCCTCTACCAGTGCCTTTACCTCTTGCATAATAAACCTGAGAACTCGACTCCTCTTCATCCTTTGTTTTACCTTTATCTCCTTTCTTCTTATTCTTCATGTACATTGCAGAACTTTGTCCTTTATCTCCATCTCCCTTCAAGTCTTGCTCATATGTGAGCATCAAACCAAGTAACTGGTTCAAATCTAGAACATAATGATTTAATGAAAGTTCTGTTGATAAGACAAAAGGTTTCCACCTTTCATCCCCTCTCAAACCTGCAAGTAGTTGAGCAATCAATCTATGATCTTCAACATCTTCATCTATGGATCCAAGACTATCTGCTAGATCCTTCATCTTAGTGACATAATCACTAATACTTTGACTTGGCTTCTTCTTGAATGTTGTAAACTCTGAACATAGACTTGCTTTCCTTGCTTTGGTAGTACTTTGGAAATGATACTCCAATGCATTCCATATATCTTTAGATGATTCCAATCCTCTTATGTGTGGTAGCAAATGATCAGAGATTGTATTGTAGATGTAGGCTTTTGCACTTGCATCCTTCTTCTACCAATGCCTTAAAGCATCAAGTTCTTCTTTCTTTGGTCGGCTTTCATCTTCAAATATTGGCTTCTCTTCTTCACCTGTAACATATATCATGAGATCCTTACTCATAAGTAAGGCTTCCATTGTCATTACCCATGCGGGGTAATTATCTCTGTCCAGTTTGTCAATGGAGATATGATCTGCCATACTCCTTCCCTTCTGCTGCAACCTATGAGCTTAAAGAATAAAGGATAATACCTTTTGAAGTTCTTGGTGTATCTTCAAAAGTAATCTTTTGATGCCTTGTGTCTTCAAATGCTTCACCTTTGAAACTTTAATGGAAAACTTTCTAAAACTTCTCGTGCCTTTGCCGCCTTCTGCTCTTCAGGACCTTTCTGCTCTAATACCAATTGTTGATGTATAAAACACCACAAGAAATGAATTAATGTGACACTAGAACACCTCTATGGTCACCATTAACTCATTGCCACTCCATACTTTGAGAAATGATAGCCGAAACCAAGAACTTTGCTTCTTCAGATTTTTCTAGTTACTGAAATGACATACCTTCTATATTTTTCTAATTTCTCTTAGCTCAAATATTATTTCTCCATGAACTTTTAGAAGGATAAACTAGAAGAGTAGAGATTTCCAACAAGCTATCAAATGCTTAAAACGGATGTCTAGAACTCAGGTTATGGCCTTCACAAAATGACCCTGTATGACTTCCAAAAGTGGAAATTTTGCTTGTTTTAATAATCCTGGATGTCTAAAAATAAAAATTCAATGCCTAGCATCGACTTGCAACCAAAAGTCGATGCCGGGCATCGACTTTGAGCTTTTTCACCCACTTTTTCAGTACCAAAATTAGCCTCTTTTACACACATGAAGAAGACCACTTATATGTGGGAAGTCGATGCCAGGCATCGACTTTATGTTGAAACTCGATGTTAGACATCGAGTTCCTCCACAAACCTCATGTTTTAAAAGATTCAACGATAGGTAACACACAGAGAATGAAAATAATGACTTATCAGCACAAACTCGATGCCAAGCATCGAATCGCTTGAAAAACTTGAACTTTTGAATTCATCACACAGTAGGCAAGCATGGAGATGATAGAGAGAGTCTCATACACAGAACTTTATTCAGTTCTTTCTCACAGCTATGAAGACTCAGAAGTTTTACAGATGCTTTCTCACTCACAGAAGCCCAACTATACTCAGTCGTATAAAATGAACTCCTTCTCTCTTCGCGTCAGTTGATACAAACTAACTTATATAGATTTTCGCATTCTTGTGACTTTTTTTTGTTTTACTTCTAGAACTAAAGTGAACCAACTTTACAAATATGATACACTTGTGAATTTGTCCTTTCACATAGGCATGGGGTTTTCTTCCTAAGATTTCACCTTCAAATATATGTCCAATTAGTGATTGTTTCTCCAACAGCTCCCCCTCAATCACTATTTGACATTCTCTGTTTCTTCATATCATCTTCTTTTGTTTCACTCCTGCCATGCTTTTGAATCTGCTGGTCTTCACACCATCCAAGCTCTTTGTCATTATGTCTTCTATCTGATCTTTAGTAGAAATGTACTCCACTTCAATCTCCTTCTCCATTACCTTTTCTCTGAGAAAATGATATTGTATCTCTATGTGCTTTGTCCTTGCATGAAAAACTGGATTTGCTGCAAGATAAAGTGAACTCATATTATCTCCATGTATTGTAGGTGTACCTTGATCAATGCCCAAACTTTTGAACAATGTCTGCTTCCTCATATCTTTGTATTCTGCACCATCATATTTACTGAGCTTGTGATTAACTTCAAGTGGAGTTGAAGCTTCTCTGCAATTTTCCATATCAAACTTCTTCAATAGATTTAGAAGATACCTTTCTTGTGACACAAATATGCCATGATCTGTATAGGTGACTTCCATACCAAGAAAGTATGACAACTTTCCTATATCACTGATCTTGAATTCTTTTCCAAGTAATCTCTTTACCTCCTTGATTCCTTCATCTGAAGTACCTGTGATTATAATGTCATCTACATAAATACAAATGTAGATTGTACCTTCCTCTATTCTTCTGATAAGTAGACTTGGGTCTGCTTTTGAAGTTTGACATCCAAGTTCATTCAGATACTTCACCAATCTATAGTTCTATGATCTTGGAGCTTGCTTCAATCCATACAATGCTCTTCTCAACCTGCAAACAAAATTTGGATACCTGGAATCTATAAACCCTTGAGGTTGTTCCATGTATACCTCATCTGATATGTATCCATTTGAGAATGCATTCTTTATATCCAATTGACTTAGGGTCCATCCTTTTGAAGCTGCAATAGCAAT
Source organism: Ceratopteris richardii (assembly GCA_020310875.1). Lineage (NCBI taxonomy): Eukaryota > Viridiplantae > Streptophyta > Polypodiopsida > Polypodiales > Pteridaceae > Ceratopteris > Ceratopteris richardii. The sequence goes on from CM035438.1 coordinate 135,367,957, forward strand.
GATTGTCCTTATAGTTGACATCTTAGCTATAGGACTGAATGTCTCATCATAATCTATGCCATAGGTTTGGGCATAGCCTTTCACCACCAGTCTAGCTTTGTATCTAGCTATACTTCCATCTGCAAGCTTCTTCACTTTATAAACCCATTTATTTCCAATTACTTTCTTACCATTTGGTTTAGGAACAAGTTCCCATGTCTTGTTCTCCTCCAGTGCATTAAACTCTTCCTTCATTGCTTCTTACCTTTAGCTTCATCATAGTTCTGAGGTTCTTCATCATCTTTGACCATATATGCATAGTTCTTCTGAGTTATGTAAGAAGTATCATAAGAATACCTTTCTGGTTGTCTTCTAGTCCTGCTTGAACTTCTTGGTTCACATTCTTCATAAGTTTGTGGATACACCTCTTCATCAAATATAGGAGCTTCTTCATTCCTTCTTGTTAATCCACTTTTGGATGTACTTGCTTGCATATAGTCTTCATCTCTATTTACCTGCACAATTGATTTTCCTTTCTCACATCTTCTTACCTCTTCTTCAAATTCTTCAAGTGTATGACTTTGATCTGCATACCAAATTTTCTGTTCATCAAATGTAACATCTCTAGAAACAAGAAATTGTTTGGTTAGAGGATTCCACAACCTGTAACCCATCCGCTTTTCATCATAACCAATGAACACATATTTTTCTGCCTTTGGTTCAAGTTTATGCCTAAGCTGTGATGGCACATAAGCATATGCAATTGATCCAAACACTCTACAATGATCTAGTGTTGGTTTTTTACCCCACCAAGCTTCATATGGAGTCATTCCATTTAGAGCTGCACATGGTAATCTATTCACAAGATATGTAGCTGTATTTACAGCCTCACCCCAAAGATAATTTGGACAATTCTTCTCCTTTAGCATAGCTCTAGCAAACTCAACCAAAGTCCTGTTTCTCCTTTCTGCTACACCATTTTGTTGTGGTGTATAAATGCAAGTTATTTCTTTCTTAATACCTGCATTCCAAAGATAATCATTGAACACTTGGGAGAAGTATTCTCCCCCTCCATCAGAACTCAGTCTCTTAAGCTTTTGACCTGTGACTCTCTTTGCATATGCATGAAAATGATTGAAGGCTCCAAACACTTTTGATCTTTCCTTTAAAACATACAAAGTTATCCATCTTGTGGTTTCATCAATGAAAAGAACATAATACCTTGAGCCACTGATAGATCCTTCTTTTGTTGGTCCCCATACATCTGTATGAATGAGCTCAAGTACTCCATCATGTTTGAATCCTTTCTTTTGAAATGGTAACCTGTGTGCTTTTCCCATTTGACATGCTTCACATTTATAAACCATATGTTGACTTTGCACATTTGCTAATCCTAGTACAGACTCATTAGCAACCATAGCTTTAATTCCTCTTTCATTTAAGTGACCTAATCTCTTATGCTACAGATCAAGTTCTGTAAACACTCCTTCACCATGTGTGAGCAAAGCTTGACCAATGTTCCCTTGTACTCTTAAAGTAAAGAGTCTACCTTCTTTCTTACCAGAGAAAATCTGATTATATCCATTCTCTGGATCTTCAACAAATACTCCTTCATTTGTAAACCTGACTTGAAAAACTTTTTCAACTATTTGTCCCACACTAATCAAGTTTTTAGGTATTGTGGGAACATACAAAACATTGGTTAGCAAATCTGCTCCACTCTTGCATTTCACCTTTCCAATTGAATGTACACTATGTCTTGTATTATCACCTGTTTGAACTGTATGACTAGACATACCTTTTTCCAATTCTGACATCAATTCTATGTTTCCTGACAAATGATTAGAACATCCAGAGTCAATGTAAAATACCTTTAGATCTTCTTTGTCTGATGTACTGATTGAATTCATCATCAATGATGTATGACTTTCATTCTGTGTATCATTTGCATAATTGTAGTAGGTGGTGTTGTAGGATTGATTATGTCCCCAACTTCTTCCTCCACCTCTACCATAGCCTCCTCTCTGATTTTGTCTACCTCTCTGAAAGTTACTTTGATATCTTCCACCTCGACCTCTGCTATTATTGTTTTGATTCTGGTTTGATCCTTGTTGGTTGTGCCAACACTCATGAGCCAAATGATTACTCAATCCACAGATCCAACAAGCTTTCTTGTTGTTATTCTGATTACCTCTTCCTCTTCCAAAGCCTCTTGCTCTTCCTCTACCAGTGCCTTTACCTCTTGCATAATAAACCTGAGAACTCGACTCCTCTTCATCCTTTGCTTTACCTTTATCTCCTTTCTTCTTATTCTTCATGTACATTGCAGAACTTTGTCCTTTATCTCCATCTCCCTTCAAGTCTTGCTCATATGTGAGCATCAAACCAAGCAACTGGTTCAAATCACGAACATAATGATTTAATGAAAGTTCTGTTGATAAGACAAAAGGTTTCCACCTTTCATCCCCTCTCAAACCTGCAAGTAGTTGAGCAATCAATCTGTGATCTTCAACATCTTCATCTATGGATCCAAGACTATCTGCTAGATCCTTCATCTTAGTGACATAATCACTAATACTTTGACTTGGCTTCTTCTTGAATGTTGTAAACTCTGACCATAGACTTGCTTTCCTTGCTTTGGTAGTACTTTGGAAATGATACTCCAATGCATTCCATATATCTTCAGATGATTCCAATCCTCTAATGTGTGGTAGCAAATGATCAGAGATTGTATTGTAGATGTAGGCTTTTGCACTTGCATCCTTCTTCTACCAATGATTTAAAGCATCAAGTTCTTCTTTCTTTGGTTGACTTTCATCTTCAAATATTGGCTTCTCTTCTTCACCTGTAACATATATCATGAGATCCTTACTCATAAGTAAGGCTTCCATTCTCATTACCCATGCGGGGTAATTATCTCTGTCCAGTTTGTCAATGGAGATATGATCTGCCATACTCCTTCCCTTCTGCTGCAACCTGTGAGCTTAAAGAATAAAGAATAATACCTTTTGAAGTTCTTTGTGTATCTTCGAGAGTAATCTTTTGATGCCTTGTGTCTTCAAATGCTTCACCTTTGAAACTTTAATGGAAAACTTTCCAAAACTTCTAGTGCCTTTGCCGCCTTCTGCTCTTCAAGACCTTTCTGGTCTGATACCAATTGTTGATGTATAAAACACCACAAGAAATGATTTAATGTGACACTAGAACACCTCTATGGTCACCATTAACTCATTTCCACTCCAAACTTTGAGAAATGATAGCCGAAACCAAGAACTTTGCTTCTTCAGATTTTTCTAGTTACTAAAATGACATACCTTAAATATTTTTCTAATTTCTCTTATCTCAAATATTATTTCTCCATGATGTTTTAAAGGATAAAACTAGAAGAGTATATCTTTCCAACAAGCTATCAAATTCTTAAAACGGACCTCTAGAACTCACGTTATGGCCTTCAGAAGATGACCCTGTATGACTTCCAAAAGTGGAAATTTTGCCTGTTTTAATAATCTTGGGTGTCTAAAAATAAAAATTTGATGCCTAGCATCGACTTGCAACCAAAATTCGATGCCGGGAATTGACTTTGAGCTTTTTAGCCACTTTTTCAGTACCAAAATTAGCCTCTTTTACACACACATGAAGAAGACCACTTATATGTGGGAAGTCGATGCCACGCATCGACTTTATGCTGAAACTCGATGCCAGGCATCGAGTTGCTCCACAAACCTCATGTTTTAAAAGATTCAACAACAGGTAACACACAGAGAATGAAAATAATGACTTATCAGCACAAACTTGATGCCAGGCATCGAATTGCTTGAAAAACTTGAACTTTTGAATTCATCACACAGTAGGCAAGCATGGAGATGATGGAGAGAGTCTCATACACAGAACTTTATTCCGTTCTTTCTCATAGCTATGAAAACTCAGAAGTTTTATAGATGCTTTCTCACTCAGAGAAGCCCGACTATACTCAGTCGTATAAAATGAACTCCTTCTCTCTTCGCGTCAGTTGATACAAACTAACTTAGATAGATTTTCGCATTCTCGTGACTTTTTTTTTTTTTACTTCTAGAACTAAAGTGAACTAACTTTACAAATATGATACACTTGTGAATTTGTCCCTTCACATAGGCATGGGGTTTTCTTCCTAAGATTTCAGCTTCAAATATATGTCCAATTAGTGATTGTTTCTCCAACAGCTCCCCCTCAATCACTATTTGACATTCTCCGTTTCTTCATATCATCTTCTTTTCTTTCACTCCTGCCATGCTTTTGAATCTGCTAATCTTCACACCATCCAAGCTCTCTGTCATTATGTCTGCTATCTGATCTTTAGTAGAAATGTACTCCACTTCAATCTTCTTCTCCATTACCTTTTCTCTGAGAAAATGATACTGTATCTCTATTGCTTTGTCCTTGCATGAAAAACTGGATTTGCTGCAAGATAAAGTGAACTCATATTATCTCCATGTATTGTAGGTGTACCTTGATGAATGCTCAAGCTTTTGAACAATGTCTGCTTCCTCATATCTTTGTATTATGCACCATCACATTTACTGAGCTTGCGATTAACTTCAAGTGGAGTTGAAGCTTCTCTGCAATTTTCCATATCAAACTTCTTCAATAGATTTAGAAGATACCTTTCTTGTGACACAAATATGCCATGATCTGTATAGGTGACTTCCATACCAAGAAAGTATGAAAACTTTCCTATATCACTGATCTTGAATTCTTTCCAAGTAATCTCTTTACCTCCTTGATTCCTTCATCTAAAGTACCTGTGATTATAATGTCATCTACATAAATACAAATCTAGATTGTACCTTCCTCTGTTCTTCTGATAAGTAGACTTGGGTCTGCTTTTGAACTTTGATATCCAAGTTCATTCAAATACTTCACCAGTCTATAGTTCTATGCTCTTGGAGCTTGCTTCAATCCATACAATGCTCTTCTCAACCTGCAAACAAAATTTGGATACCTGGAATCTATAAACCCTTGAGGTTGTTCCATGTATACCTCATCTGATATGTATCCATTCAAGAATGCATTCTTTATATCCAATTGACTTAGGGTCTATCCTTTTGAAGCTGCAATAGCAATGATTGTCCTTATAGTTGACATCTTAGCTATAGGACTGAATGTCTCATCATAATCTATGCCATAGGTTTGGGCATAGCCTTTCACCACCAGTCTAGCTTTGTATCTAGATATACTTCCATCTGCAAGCTTCTTCACTTTATAAACCCATTTATTTCCAATTACTTTCTTACCATTTGGTTTAGGAACAAGTTCCCATGTCTTGTTCTCCTCCAGTGCATTAAACTCTTCCTTCATTGCTTCTTCCCATTGCTTCTTACCTTTAGCTTCATCATAGTTCTGAGGTTCTTCATCATCTTTGATCATATATGCATAGTTCTTCTGAGTTATGTAAGAAGTATCATAAGAATACCTTTCTGGTTGTCTTCTAGTCCTGCTTGACCTTCTTGGTTCACATTCTTCATAAGTTTCTGGATACACCTCTTCATAAAATATAGGAGCTTCTTCATTCCTTCTTGTTAATCCACTTTTGGATAAACTTGCTTGCATATAGTCTTCATCTCTATTTACCTGCACAATTGATTTTCCTTTCTCACATCTTCTTACCTCTTCTTCAAATTCTTCAGTTGTATGACTTTGATCTGAATACCAACTTTTCTGTTCATCAACTGTAACATCTCTAGAAATAAGAAATTGTTTGGTTAGAGGATTCCACAACCTGTAACCCATCTGCTTTTCATCATAACCAATGAACACATATTTTTCTACCTTTAGTTCAAGTTTATGCCTAAGTTGTGATGGCACATAAGCATATGCAATTGATCCAAACACTCTACAATGATCTAGTGTTGGTTTCTTACCCCACCAAGCTTCATATGGAGTCATTCCATTTAGAGTTGCACATGGTAATCTATTCACAAGATATGTAGTTGTATTTACAGCCTCAGCCCAAAGATAATTTGGGCTCTAGCAAACTCAACCAAAGTCCTGTTTCTCCTTTCTGCTACACCATTTTGTTGTGGTGTATACCTACAAGTTATTTCTCTCTTAATACCTGCATTCCAAAGATAATCGTTGAACTCTTGGGAGAAGTTTTCTCCCCCTCCATCAGACCTCAGTCTCTTAAGCTTTTGACCTATGACTCTCTCTGCATATGCATGAAAATGATTGAAGGCTCCAAACACGTCTGATCTTTCCTTTAAAACATACAAAGTTATCCATCTTGTAGCATCATCAATGAAAAGAACATAATACCTTGAGCCACTGATAGATCCTTCTTTTGTTGGTCCCCATACATCTGTATGAATGAGCTCAAGTACTCCATCATGTTTGAATCCTTTCTTCTCAAATGGTAACCTGTGTGCTTTTCCCATTTGACATGCTTCACATTTATAAACCATATGTTGACTTTGCACATTTGGTAATCCTAGTATAGACTGATTAGCAACCATAGCTTTAATTCCTCTTTCATTGAAGTGACCTAATCTCTTATGTCAGAGATCAAGTTCTGTAATCACTCCTTCACCATGTGTGAGCAAAGCTTGACCAATGTTCCCTTGTACTCTTAAAGTAAAGAGTCTACCTTCTTTCTTACGAGAGACAATCTGATTATGTCCATTCTCTGGATCTTCAACAAATACTCCTTCATTTGTAAACCTGACTTGAAAACCTTTTTCAACTATTTGTCCCACACTAATCAAGTTTTTACGTATTGTGGGAACATACAAAACATTGGTTAGCAAATCTGCTCCACTCTTGCATTTCACCTTTCCAATTGAATGTACACTATGTCTTGTATTATCACCTGTTTGAACTGTATGACTTGAAATACCTTTTTCCAATTCTGACATCAATTCTATGTTTCCTGACAAATGATTAGAACATCCAGAGTCAATGTAAAATACCTTTAGATCTTCTTTGTCTGATGTACTGATTGAATTCATCATCAATGATGTATGACTTTCATTCTGTGTGTCATTTGCATAATTGTAGTAGGTGGTGTTGTAGGATTGATTATGTCCCCAACTTCTTCCTCCACCTCTACCATAGCCTCCTCTCTGATTTTGTCTACCTCTCTGAAAATTACTTTATCTTCCACCTCGACCTCTGCTATTATTGTTTTGATTCTGGTTTGATCCTTGTTGGTTGTGCCAACACTCATGAGCCAAATGATTACTCAATCCACAGATCCAACAAGCTTTCTTGTTGTTATTCTGATTACCTCTTCCTCTTCCAAAGCCTCCTGCTCTTCCTCTACCAGTGCCTTTACCTCTTGCATAATAAACCTGAGAACTCGACTCCTCTTCATCCTTTGCTTTACCTTTATCTCCTTTCTTCTTATTCTTCATGTACATTGCAGAACTTTGTCCTTTATCTCCATCTCCCTTCAAGTCTTGCTCATATGTGAGCATCAAACCAAGCAACTGGTTCAAATCTAGAACATAATGATTTAATGAAAGTTCTGTTGATAAGAGTTTCCACCTTTCATCCCCTCTCAAACCTGCAAGTAGTTGAGCAATCAATCTGTGATCTTCAACATCTTCATCTATGGATCCAAGACTATCTGCTAGATCCTTCATCTTAGTGACATAATCACTAATACTTTGACTTGGCTTCTTCTTGAATGTTGTAAACTCTGAACATAGACTTGCTTTCCTTGCTTTGGTAGTACTTTGGAAATGATACTCCAATGCATTCCATATATCTTCAGATGATTCCAATCCTCTTATGTGTGGTAGCAAATGATCAGAGATTGTATTGTAGATGTAGTCTTTTGCACTTGCATCCTTCTTCTACCAATGCCTTAAAGCATCAAGTTCTTCTTTCTTTGGTCGGCTTTCATCTTCAAATATTGGCTTCTCTTCTTCACCTGTAACATATATCATGAGATCCTTACTCATAAGTAAGGCTTCCATTCTCATTACCCATGCGGGGTAATTATCTCTGTCCAGTTTGTCAATGGAGATATGATCTGCCATACTCCTTCCCTTCTGCTGCAACCTATGAGCTTAAAGAATAAAGGATAATACCTTTTGAAGTTCTTGATATGGCACTATACACTGATGTTTATCCCACGTTCAACGAGAAATGCATTAAAGTTAGAAGACGTATATTCCCCCCCTCGATCAAAATGGAGGGTGCCCATTTTACATGCTGACAGATTTTCAACCAAAACTAGAAACTATTTGAAGCACATAAACACTTTGGACTTTTCCTTCAATGAATATACCCATGCATGCTTGGAAAAATCATCAATGAAAGTCACAAAGTATAGATAATTCCCAAAAGAAGATGTCTGCATAGCTCAAACTGAGTAGCTCAAACTAAACCATCTTTTGGGAAGAAGGAATGTTGCATTTTGCCCAAAATGAAACCTTCACATACATGTTTACCGGGTGCCTCAAGTTTTGGAAAAGAGGGCACCATTTCAGATTTTTGTAGGCGTAGCAAACTAGCAAAATTCAGATGACCAAAGTGTGCATGCCAAAGCTTTCCATCTGACATAGCCTAAGAATTATCTACTACACATGCCGAATCATTCCCAGATTTTTCATACTATGAGCTTATATAGCCCACGACATAAAATGCTAGAAACATTAATCATGTCGCCATTTGACAGATCATGAACTGTACATCTGTCATCAATAAATTTCACAACCAAGCCAATCTTGGCTAATGCAAAAATTGATAACAGATTTTTCTTGATCCTGGCACAAATAAAGCATTCAAGTGAAGTGAAGAAAGTGTGTTGCGAGGTAATATGTTTGGTTGTCCCACTATCAAAGTACCAAACATATGAGTCTACTTCAGACATCCACTGCTCATGAGAAGATGGGTCAAAATTGTAAACAATAGTAAATGTGCATCCTTCATTCTCCATAAGATTAGTAGACTTTGTTTTGGGTGTAGAGGCCTCTAGAACAACCATTCCAGCCTCTTTCTTCTTTACCTCTTTTGGCGCGAGTTTTGGACAGCTCTTTATAACATGATTGTTTCCTTTACAGTACTTACAAAAGAATTTCTACTTTTCTGATTTCTTCTCATCTTTTTTTCCTTCTTCGAATGTGCAACATTTGCATATTTTGGTTTACTGGTAGATGAGCTCCATTTATCATTGCCCTTCTGACTAGCCAGGAAAGCTTAATCTGCAACTTGCATAATAGACATGTTCTGCCTAGACTGATCTTCTTGCAATAGAACAGAGACTAACTCCTCAAATGTCAAGGTATTTGGATTGCCTTTCATCATCAAACGAAGAGTAGAAGCAAAACTCTGATATGAATTAGGAAGAGCATTCAGAATAGCCTGCACAAGTGAACTATCTGGTATAACTTCATTAGCAGAAATCAAATGTTTCTTCAAGTCTTTGATCTTTGTTGGAAAATTGTCCATAGAATCACCTTCATTCATATGCTCACTCTCCATTGTTTTCGAAGGTAAGCAACAGGAGCCTCATTCCTAGCCTGGTACAATGTGGTAAGTGTATCCCAAGCATCCTTAGTTGTTTTGCAAGAGCAAACGTGAGGAATAATGGCACGTTGGATAGATAGGGCTATCAATGCATGTGTTTGAGCATCTCTACCATCCCAACCAATTTGCTTTATAGTAAGTGCAACAGAAACCACAGCACGAACAAGAGTCTGTAGAATATCACCATCTTCAATGCCATCTACATCAGCTTGAGTACCTATATTTGGGGGTGTAATAGGACATTTTCCAACACCCTGCACAATATTCAACATTCCTTTTGTGACCAATATATGATGCATCATATAAGCATGTCACTCTAGCACAATGGCAAGTACCAATGTGAGGAGATCCACCTCATAATTCTCAATCTATGGAAACGTGAGGACTAGTATGATGACTATGAGCAAGTGATGGCACGCATGCATGAGTGAGAAGCACACAAACATGCACACACATACACACACACGTGCACACAAAACAAGAACAAAGAGAGGAGCAATAGAGTTCTTTGTATTAGTCAAAAAGTCTCTTACAATAGCTCAAAACTCTAACAAGCTAACCCCAAAAATGAGCTCTCTAGCTCTTTTTATAGTTTTTGACCAGGTTTTGGCCTTGTCCAGACCTAGTGTCCAACCTATTTAAAAATTAGGGTCCTAGGCTATTTTGGAGGCTCAAATGAGCTCTAAAAATTATGAAAATTGGTACATATACTTCTAAAACACTCCTTAAGCTCAAGGAATCCTTGACTTGAACAAAATGGAGTAGGAATAATGGAAGATGGTATTTACAATGGTGTGAGGTGAGTAAAATCACTATTTGGGAAGTATTTCTTCATGAAAACTTATGTGGCCTACTTGTCAAATCTGCGTTTACTACTTTGCCTTCTTAATCCTGCTTGGTGCTCCCTTTGTTCAGACTCCCTTGCTTGGCTTCCCTGTCTTGTAAGGCCTTGATTGCCCTAGCTGCTACCAACACCCCCCCCCCCTCTCGTGTTTGTCATCCTTGACAGACCCTGGTTGGTGGGAGTGCTTGATGTAGTACTTGATGACGTCTATGGCTAGGTGATGTTCTTGAATGTGCAATCCTTGAGCCAAATCTTTCATGAGCTTATCCCAATCTACTGGACCTGGAATTTTTGGGTATGGCAAGCGTAACTGATATGCATGGATGGCATATTCCACTACAAAGAGATGTAACAAATGTGTTAGTCTAGGAATGAAAATTTTGGATTGATATTCCTAGAACCCTATAGAGAACATTTCTTCAAAAATCTGCTTATAGCAAGCAGGTAAATACTTTATGCACGCATGTCAGGCATAGATTATGTTGACAGAGGGGGTCTCGCTCATGTCATAGAACAAATCTTTGTTACCTTCAGAAAAACCGGGTGCTGAAATATATGGTGCATGTACCTTGTGGAAGGTCTTGAATACGACCATCTTTAGCTCGAAGATTTTCATACACATCATGACAACTATGTCATGATGTTATGGTGGATGGTGCTCTAGGTGGAGCAAAATATGGATAATTGACCCAATTTGAACATCCTTTATTATTGCATATTTTGATGGCAAAAGCTTGCCATGATCTAGGGCGGACTATTGGACGATAGCGTGGGTTATATTGAGTAGTCACTCATGCCAATTGTGTTGAAAATTCAAGCCTGCACGTGCGTCTATTGGTAGATCATCGGGCTCAAATTGGGTGGCAAATGTAGGCTCTTTTCTTGTATGCCTTTTAATCTCCACGTTATAGTCATCTAATAATACAAAGTAGGGCTTTAACTGTGTTTTTGATGTGGTAATTAGGCATTGGTGGGAGAGGTTCTGAAAATAGGAGGACCTAAGAACTATTTCTTCTATATTGGAAAGGGATCTGATTTGCATGACCACTCTATCATTATGGGTTTTTCCTATTTGCTCTACTCTCTTGCTCCAATCTAGGACTTCTATCTCAAAGGTTTCTCGCCCCTCTTCATCGACACGCCCGCTAGGTACCGACATCAGGTCATAAGGCTCTTCAAAACTCTCTTCGATCGAGATCTCCACCATAGTTTTGGGTTCCAGTTCTTCAATATGTGAGGGTAGCCTCTCATATGGTAGGAGTCTGGCTTTTAATTGTTTGACCTATTTTCTTAAGGCCTCTAGTTCTTTAGTGGACTGTTGGGGGATGGAAGGCTAGGGTTGAAATGTGTTGACATTGGCCAGCTGCTTCCGGAGATCTACACATTCTAACTCCATCTTTTCGTAGGACTCTAAAAAGTTGGCATGCTCCTCAAGTAAGATTCGTATGTCTTTTGAGGGGACTTCTTTATACTTTGTAGGGCTAATTTATGCCCCCAAGGTCCCTTCCATTGTCGCATCTAGATTATCTTGGTTTTGCTATTGTAATCACTTGTTCTCCTCCAATGCCACAGCCATATGCTTTTGTAGTAGACCTAGATTGCATCTTAGTTTAGCATTGGTGAGCATCTGTGCTTGGCGCATGTTTTTCAAATCGTTGACTACTTGAGCATCCATAGTAGACATCTTGGGCTCCAATTCGGCATGAGCCTATTGTAAGGTGGTGTATTCTGCCAAAAGTGTTTGATTGCTGGCTTCTAGTGTAGTGACTCTTACTTGTAACCTCTGTGACTCTGCCTAGAAATCAGCACTGCGCTCTTGCAATCATTGATACTCTTGTTGTAATTCATATGCACACTAAATTAACATATTGAATGAATTATTTACATTATGAGATGCGAGGGGAGCAGTTTGGAATGCAGAGGGAATGGTATTGGGAATGGGAGTTTTGGATGTTGTTTCCACTAATGAGGTGGTGATTGGTGAGGTGGGGGTAGGGGAGTGGCAATGGTGGAATCATGGGGGGGGGGGAGGTTTTGCGGGTGGTGAAATCTCCATGGGGTCAGACAATGTGGTGCGTGAAAGTGCTACTATGTACGTGCGAATGGTAGGTGAAGTGACTGTGATGTGTGTGTGTGTGTGTGTGTACAATGAATTTTGAAGTAAGTATGTGTGTGTGTGTGCGTGATCCCAATATCTATATGATATGTCCATGAGAAGGGGGTCCAATTGATATTTGGCCTTTGAACTACTGCACTCTGTTCCACATTAGGGCCCTTTGAATAGGAATGTCGTAAGCTTAACATTTTTAAATGATTCTTGTCAAAGCACAACATCCATACAAGACTGATTTATGTGGCCATCTCTTGTGAGCCAAGTGTATCTGATCGATGATCCAATGGGGTAGGTTGATGGTGAGGTTCTGTGTCTCTGCCAGATACAAAGTTAACCATATCTTCTTGGGTGGCATGGTAAATCTATCTTGGGTGGGAAAAGCAAAGTGCTACATGCACATCCGAAGGTGTACTATGTTGGAGTTAGACATCTGTAGAAGCACGTGAACAACACAAGGAAGAAGAAGAAGAAGCTTGGAGCACAACACACAATATTGAATGTATTACCACTAGAATGTACAAAGATAAGTAGCCCGTTAGGACAATAGGCATATATACAAGCCCGGGGAAAAAACCTCTAAAGAGGGAAAAAAGTGCCCAGGTGGTCCTATAGTCTTCACACACATCACTACCTAAATATATCAACAAATCCCCCTTGGGAGTGATGCGGTGAACAAGGAGTTGGCACTCATGTATAAGGAAGTTCCAAGCTATGTGGAATCAATCCACAAAAGGAAGAAAGCCCAAAGCTTTGTGGAAAGCTTCAAACTTCTCGCTAGGCAAAGCCTTTGTAAAAAGGTCTGCAATGTTCTCCTGTTGGCCACATATGCCAAGCTGATCTCCCCAGCAGAGAACCTCTCCCTGACATAATGATAAAACACCTCAATGTGCTTGCGAGCATGGAACACAGGGTTCCTCGTAGCTAGCAATGTGCTCTGACTATCAGTGAAGTTGGTGGTGATAGAAGAATGACCAACACTGTTGAGCCCATCATAGTCATATTGGTGAAAGTCAGCATGGTCAAAGTCAAAAGGTCAAAGTCAAAATGGTCAAAGTCAACATGATCATGGTCAAAGTCAATATCTTCAAGGTCAAAGCATTCAAAGTTCAGTTGTCAAGGTGCACAGGTAGTGCACAATCAATTGTTCACAAAGGTTATATTTTGCAAAAAGTTGGATGCACGTTGTAGAGTGTCTTTCTCTAATTTCTCTAAGGTTCAAAGTGTTTTTAAAGTGTTTGGAAGGTTTAGGTGAACCCTCCCTTAGGTACACATTTGAAGAATTGAAAGGCAAAATGTGAAGCCATGTGAACAAGAAGCGTACGTAGAAGTGAAAGTATGGCCCCCCCATTCAAAATTTTATTATTGTCTTAAAGTCACTACAAGACAAAACAGGGATTCGTTGGCTACCCACATTTTGAGACAATCTTGGGACATCAAAGTGAGCACCAAGATATGCTATCAGTTAGGAGCATACGTGAACCGACACTCAACTCAAGGCAAGGCATTTATTCTTGGTTAGACTAAGCAAGGTGGACATAGTCTACACTAGGAGAGAGAAGAGCAAGAGACATATAGTGAGTGTGCGATGCAGAGAAGCAAGTGCAAGTGTGCAAGAAGTGTGACTTAGGTGAGTGCAAAGGAGTGTTAAGCAATGCAATCAAATGTCACAAGGTCCCATTGAAGCTGTGTGCACATCGAGAGAAGGTGTCCATCCCTCCCCCTATTGGAAGCTTGAGTGCAAGGTGTGCACAAGTGCAAGCTCTTGGAGAAGGTGGAGGTCTGGTGCAAAGAAGGTTGGCAGCAGAAAGAACATTGGATATTTTGTAGCTTTATTTGATTGTGTACTCTTTGGGATTTCACACAGAGAGCATTTGGATTGTACTATACATCATCATTGTACTTTTCTCCTTATAATCAATCTACAGAAGCTTCTAGTGTCTATATCTTTCTTCTGATCTTTCTTCCTTCTCCGACAAACATTCAAGTCCCTTTCTGCACAAGAATCCCCCAACAAAATTTGGCACACCCGGTGGGATCCAAGGAGGCTTGAGAATAGGAGAAGCAGTATTTGCAAAGTGTAGAAGAGTGCAAGGGCACCGACAGTACTATACTGGCTCAAGAGGTAATCGTTTTTCCATTGGAATTATCTTAAACTAATAGAAGTATGAATAGCTCATGATCGCAACCCGATCTCAAAGCTTGAGGGTCCCTTGCAAAGCAACAAGAAGGAAGGTTATTTGAAGATCAACCAGTCCATTGTCATCAACATCATCATTAAAGAATATGGCAGCACAGGTAGATTTGAAAACTTTACTTTCTAGATTGAATATCAAATCTCCATCCTTCAGAGGAAGACCCTGATGAGCACATTAGGAGACTCTTAGCCTTATGTAAGACAAAGGTTCTGATGCGAAGAGAAGATGCATTTTTTATTCTTTTCCTTGCAACATTAGAAGGGCTAGCAGACAAATGGTTTAGTCAGTTTGCTGACAACCATTTCACCACATGGGACTTGATGAAGGAAGCATTTAGGACACAGTTCCAAAAAGGGAACACAACTAAAAACATTATTGAAGAATTAGAAAATTTAAGACTAGGTCCTGGGGAGACCTTCCCAGAATTTGCTACTAGAGACAAGGCATTAATGGCCAAATTACTAGACCCTCCCCAAGCTTTTTTATGAAGAAGTGGCTGGCTAAACCACTTCCCATATCAACACAATGTAAAATAAAGGAGTTACTTTTACCGACAGCAACAATAGAACAATACAGCTACAAGATTGGAGCAAATTAGACAGCAGTATGGGGCAAGATCTTCCAATTTATCATATCCTAAAAAACATGAAGACCAATTAATTCAACTAAGGAAAGAGCTTGAAAGCTTGAAAAGGAATAAGCCACACAAAGAGGAGAGCACAGTAACTCAGTTGAGGCATGAAATTGAAGCATTGAAGCTACAAAAGGAAGCAAAAGCCCAAGCAGAAGAGCTGGCTCAACTTCGACAAGAGTTGCAAGAACTCAGGGAAGGTGGCATCAAAAGTGGACTATGGTGTACCATGTGCAGCAAGTAGGGTCATGTGGTAAGTGAGTGTCCATTGTTAAGTGTAACTTGCCAGCTATGCAAGAAAGCTGGTCATGAGGCCCAGGAATGTCCATCAAGAGGGATGCCTGCACAACCTTATTGGGCACAAGGAGGTGCTCAATTCTCAACCCAATGTAATGGCGGCAGCCCCCAGCCAAGGTAATAACAACTATAACCAACATCCTAGAGGTAATTATGGAAATGGGCCTAGAAGGCCAATTATCTGTTTCAGGTGTGGGAGTGTGGACACTATCAGAGTAAATGTACCTTGCTAGAAAATACCCCCCTTGCAGGAATTGCCTAGATGTCAGAGATCATTATACAAATTGTTGCCCACAAAACAAAGCATCTACATCTAGGCCCCATCTCCAAATGATCTCGATAGATAATCATGGAGCAGTAGAAGAAGGCAATGTTGTACAATCACCATCCACTAGAGTGGTAGAATTAGAAGAAATCAACTCCATGGTCATGCAAACAAGAAGGAAAGGGAAAATTCTAGAAGAACCAAGCCAAGGATCAAGTACTTTTGGAAGTCACAGGGACCAGAGGGTACATCAGAGCAAATCAGATATATATGAGGATGCAAAACCCCTCTTGTTTTTGAGTTTTTATGAATAATTCTTGCACAGAAGAAGATTATGAAGAAAAGGAGGATAAAGTTCATGTTGATAAATTGGGAGAACCAATCACAGACCACAAAAGGGGGAGTAAGACACCCATCAAATATAATTTGGACGAGGATATGACAACCACAAGGAATGAAGTTAATGAAGCTAAAGACAAGGTAAAACATACTAGCAATGAATGTTCTTTTCCTATTCAAGAAATCCCTGCAGGATGGATGCAGGATAAAGAGGAATACATTGAAATTCAGAACAATCCTGCTTATGAAACGATGCAAGAGATATTAATGGAGGAAAATTGGGTTGAAGATGCACATGTAGATAGAAACCCAGTCAAAAAAGTTCAATTAGGCACTCAAGAAAATCATCATCCAATTTTAGTGGCCACTTGGTTGTGGACCCACCATGAGCTGCTTGAAAAGGTAGAATCTTTCTTAACACACTATGCAGATGTTTTTGCGTGACATTATAAATACTAAGAAGGAGTGCCTACCAATTATGGAGAGCACAAAATTCCTCTTGTTGATGGAGCTAAACCAGTAAGAGTAAAGAGTTATAGACTTAACCCAAAATATGCTGAAGCTGTTTATTTGTAAATATAGAAGATGGAGGATGCAAGAACCATCATTCCTATGGAACACTCAGAATGGCTTTCACCAATGGTTATAGTACCAAAGAAGAATACCAAAAAAAAAAAGAATTTGTGTTGACTTTAGAGCACTCAACAAGGTAACCATTCCAGATGGATTCCCCATGCCTTTTGCAAAGCAGCTCATTGAGGAAGTTGCTGGACATGCATTATACAGCTTCATGGATGGCTTTAGTGGATACAATCAAATATCCATCCATCCATATGATAGGGAAAAGACCACTTTTATCACACCATGGGGCACCTATGTATACGTAAAAATGCCATTTGGACTCAGAAATGCTTCGACCACCTTTAATAGAACTCTCAACCTCATTTTTTGACCCTTATTGCTGGAAACACTTAGAATATTCATGGATGACTTTTCTTCATTTTTGGGCACTCACAAGGATACCCCTTTGGATTGCTTGGATAATCACTTGAGACAACTACATAATGTTTTTAAAAGATACAGGGAGAGTAAACTAAAGCTAAACCCAAATAAATGTCATTTCCTTGTGACAGAAGAAACTCTCTTGGGACATGTGGTATCTCTTAAAGGTATGGCTCCGGACCCTGATAAACTTATTTCTATACTAAAGTTACCTAAACCCAAATCTCCTAAAGATATTCATAGCTTCTTGGGGCATACTGGGTACCATAGAAGGTTTATCAAAATGTATGCAAAGATAGGCAGGCCATTAGCTAGACTTACAGGTAAAGAAGTGTCATTTAAGTGGAAAGAAGAAGAAGAAAATGATTATCAGATCTTAAGGTCCAAATTGGTGGTCGCACCAATTCTTATCATGCCGGATTGGTCAAAACTTTTTCATGTACATGTAGATGCCAGTGCATATGCAGTGGGTGAAGTTTTGACTCAACATAACGAGGAATAAAAACTTGAAAGGCCTATTCAGTATGCTAGTCAAATTTTGACAAAGGTTGAAAAAAATTATAGCACCACAGAAAGGGAGGACCTAGCAATGGTTTTCGCAGTACAAAAGTCATTACTTGCTAGGATTGTAGTCCATAGACCAGGTAGAGAAAATGTCATGGCAGACCACCTATCTAGGATTAACTCTATGGATCAAGCAATTGGAGTAAATGATGATTTCCTAGATGCTAATTTGTTTGTTATACAAGCACAAGGTTGGTATGATGACATCAAGAATTTTCTTAAAACTGGATTGTATCCAGAGACTGTTGTGCAAAGAAAGAGGTTGCTCATCAAAAGCAGACCTTTTACCTTCATTGAGGGAAGATTGTATAGGCAGGGCAAGGACAACAAGTTTAGAAAGTGCACAGAAGAAGAAGAAGTGAGGGAAATCCTTAAAGTTGCACATGAAGGAGCAGGTGGTGGGCACCTTCCAGGACACATTATGAGCCATAGAATCCTTGATGTTGGCTTATGGTGGCCTACATTATTCAGAGATGCAGAGGAATGGGGAAAAGCATGTGATGTCTGTCAAAGAAGTGGACCCAAGCCAACAAAGTAGAGGCACAACCCCTTGATTATTTCCACTTCTTGGCAACCATTTGAGAAGTGGGGGCTAGATTTCATAGGGCACATCTACCCTGCATCAGTTCCAAAGAGAGAAAACTATCTATTGATCACCACTAACTATGCAACAAAGTGGGCTGAGGTTATTGCCTCACCTGATTGCACAGCACAAACAGTGGCTGATTTCCTTTATAGTAACATCATTTGTAGATTTGGATGTCCTCTTGAAATTTGTACAGACCAAAGTACTCATTTTGTGAACAAGGTACTACACGAAATTTTTAACAGGTACAAAATTCTACATAGGACCTGATGTGCCTATTCTCCAAGAGCTAATGGACAGGCAGAATCCACTAATAAGGTATTAATAGCCATGTTAAGGTAGGAATGTATGTTACAGCTCACTTCTTGGGGCATAGCTTATCAAGGTACCCTATGGGCATATAGATTAGCTTACAAAGAAGCTACATGATACTCTCCATTCCAATTGGTTTATGGGATATTGCCTATTCAACCCTTTGAATTTCTACATGGGTCACCAAAACTAGCATTCATGCAAGGAAAGAAAGATTGTGGTGTCTCTCAGAGACTTGAGGCACTGCACAAAGTGGAAGAGATACATCTATATGCTACACAACAATTTCTAGAGACTCAAATGAAGAGGAAGGGGGTGCATGATTGGAATCTCTAGAACAATAACTTACAAACAAGCATGTTACTTCTTCTCCATAGACCTCAAATCTACACACAAGTAACGGGAAAATGGCTTCCACACTAGGAAGAACCTTATAGAATTAAGATGATGTTGAATTGGGGTGCAATTGAGTTAGAGGCTCTGAAAGGAGAGGTACTACTACTGGTCAATATATCAAGCCTCAGTTTTAGTCCACCGGAATTTGCAAAATCTGTCTAGGTTGTACATAGTCTTCTCGTATCATTTTTTTGCTTACGTTTTAGAAGTTTTTATCCATTTTCATGCTTTTTCCTTGATTTTTTAATGCAACTTAGAATCCATTTCATAGCCTTTTGCATTAAAAAAATTTTAGGAAATTTTTGGGAATTTTTAAAGCATTTTTAGAATTTTTATCTCTTTTCAATGTCATTTTTCTTAATAAAATGGAGGAACTGAGAAAGCTCTCTGTAGTTTTGAGGGGGATAAGTGGCTTAGAAATTTATGGAATTTTTTGAGAATTTTTTCTGTTTTTTTTTTATTTGTTTTTTTTTTGTATTTTTATATAATTTTGGGTATTTTTCACCCAAAAAAAGAGGCCCCTGGCAGCTAATTTCATTTATTTCTATTTCCAAACCCCCCCTCCACAGGCTCTACCTCCCCCCCTCCCCCTCTTTTTCTTTTTTTATTTTATTTTTAATTTTTAATTTTTATTTTCTATATTTATTTACTTTATTTTATTTTTAAACTTTTTTACTTTTTTCATCCCCCCAATGGATTATTTTTATTTTTTATTTTATTTTATTTTTAGGTTTTTCATTTTTTCACTCTTGCCTAACCCCCACTATATATATATATATATATATATATATATATATATATATATATATATATATATATATATATATATATATATATATATATAGATATATATATATATATATATATTTATTTATTTATTTATTTATTTATTTATTATTTTATTTTTTTTTTAATTTTTTTTTTTAATTTTTTTTTTTCTTGGTCCAATGCTTTTGGCTTTAGATTGCACCTTAGATGGCCATTATTTCAAACTTGGGGTCATTTTCATGTCTTTTGGCACCTCTGAACTCATTTTTTTACTTAGTTTTTCCAAAATCCCAACTTTTCTCTGACTTTTGGTCAAAACCCACATGTTTTGAGCATATTTATCACATGTTTTTCATTCTAGACATGGTCCACATGGTCTATTCTCACTTTATTTTACCATGAGGTTCACATTTTCCATTATACACCCTCTCTAGCTTTCCTCTTTTATCCTTTTGGCCCTCTCCAAGCCCCTAATCCTACTCCATGCCCCCTCCCTTTATCCCTCCAACTAGCCCCACCCCTTATCTCTCCTTACCCTCAGTCCTCTCAACCCTCCCTTTACTTTCCTCCTATCCTCCAGTCTCAATCATCTGCTCTCCAATCCAAAGTTCTTTTGGTTCTTCTCTAGTGCTTGTTCTTTACTATTCCTGGTGGACTTGGTAGCTGCTCAAATGTCCCTTTGAAGATTTTGTAGCACAGGAATCATGGTGTCATCTCGGCTTAGAGTTCTGGTTGTTAGCTCTCCGAGACAGAGAACCCATTAGGTGGTGGGCAACTATTGAGCCCATCACAATCATATTGGTGAAAGTCAACATGGTCAAAGTCAAAAGGTCAAAGTCAAAAGCTCAATGTCAACATGATCAAGGTCAAAGTCAAGATGATCAAGGTCAAAGCATTCAAAGTTCAGTTTCCAAGGTGCACAGGTAGTGCACAATGAATTGTTCACAAAGGTTATATTTTGTAGAAAGTTGGATGCAGGTTGCAGAGTGTCTTTCTGTAATTTCTCTAAGGTTCAAAGTGTTTTTAAAGTGTTTGGAAGGTTTAGGTGAACCCTCCCTTAGGTAAACATTTGAAGAATTGAAAGGCAAAATGTGAAGTATGTTGGAAAACAATGATTCAATGTCCCATTGGTCAAATTTGCTCACAATATACAAGATGTGTAGAGATTTTCAGTAACTCCTCTACAACAAAAACACAGCAGTGCCGTGGCTACGTTGTTGTCCTCCCAAAACACGTGCCCGGGTTCAATTCCCACAGGCAGCAACGCGTGCGACAAAGATTTTTTTGGTGTATCATGTCTTTTACTTTTTTGATGTATGCATGGTTCATAGCTTTTTCAAATTACGATGCCGATTTTGGATAGTGTGCCGATCGTGTTTAGCTTTTCAAAGTTGTGCTTTTGAAGTGAGAACAATACTATATAAGAACACGTTTGGCTCATTGTTCAATTATCCTACACCTTTTGCAACACCAGCTTTGGAGCTTTGGTACCTCAATAGAGGTGGTGCTTCTAGCACATGGGGCAACCATGGTGCTATCTTGGAGCATGTTGAGGAGTGGCTATGGAGTTCTTTTTGGAGAAGAAGAGTGTGCTCACACTCTTGCTTATGGAGAGCACTTTCCTATCAGCAGTTTGGTGGTGTGGATCAGCCATCCACATGATGTATTTGAAGATTGTTTTCTACATGAAGATTTTGTGTACTTCAAAGACATTGGATGGTGGTTAACATAAGATTTGCATCTTATGTTAAGAATTCAGGTACGTATTCTCTTTATGCACACAGGTACTACTTCAAGTATATGGAAGTGGTATCCATATCAGGAGGAGTCCTATTCAGCATAGGTACAAGAGAGTCAGTACATGTCTACTTTATGTAGATTTGGATGAGGTGTTCGAGAAGGTATGTTCATATGAGTTTGAGGATTTCTAGCAACAAACTTGTTAGCATTCTTTGCTATTTTTGTAAGTACGTGATCTTTCACACACGTATCTGACTTAGGGTCTTCCATAGCCTAAGTTCAAATGAGGGTTTGTTGATTACCAGTTTTAGACTGATCCTTCCTCTTTCTGTCACTCATATTCACTCTTCTACAACCTATTAGGTTAGACATCTCATATATATTCAGATTTATGTCCATACATCTGAATATGCTTGTTACATTTGTATATACACTCATCCATCTATTTCTATTCACATAGAGTGGTTGAGAATTTTTCTCCCACATTCGGCCTAAATGTGATGTATGACCAGACTCAATTCTCTTCTTTGCAGCAACCTATTTATTTAATACAAAAAAATACATAAATTAAATGTAAAAAATTAATCAAATGTATGAGAATTATAAATATAAACTACTAATTTGTATACCTTCTGGTGAGGAAATGACTACTCAACATGTATGATAGTGTATATATGATAGTGTGAGTAAGGAGTGGCTTACATAACACTTTACACATCTCTATCTTTGTCTCATCATTTGTATGATTAAATGTGGTATGTTTATGTTTTGTCAATATTGGAAGATTGTTGGAATATGTGTTGTTGATCCTGGATCTATGGAACTATGGACCTGTGGGATTTGTTATGGGCCTACTAAATTTCCAATATTTGGTATCAGAGCTCCCAAGCTCTGTCACATAGTCCTAGTAGGAGATGGTTGAACCACGCCTTAAGAGAGAGGATTAGCAAGTAATCCTCAACCATGGCTTTTGGGGCAAGTGGTTAGCCCATCGCACTCCTAATCGGGAGGTTGTGAGTTCGATTCCCCACATTGGTATCAGAGCCTAGTTGCGAAATCGGGCTTCGTGGATGACGGCGTGACGCGACGTGTCTCAGGGTACATCCTGTCAGGGTACATCCTGCCAGGGTACATCCAGACAGGGTACACCCGTGGGCACTTGGAAGAAGTGCTTATCTGTGATGAGTGTGAAACTGACCTTGGATGAAGGCGTGTGGGCATTTGGGCACCCACGGAGGGTGGTATAGGTCCATGTGCTAGAGTTTGAGGTTGGTGGAAACGCTCATGCATGGAAAGTGGGTCCAAGAAAGTCAGAAGGTCCACAAGTGAGCATTGAGGGCAATGCTCAGTCTAAGGGGGGAGGAATGTCACATAATCCTAGTAGGAGATGGTTGAACCACGCCTTAAGAGAGAGGATTATCAAGTAATCCTCAACCATGGCTTTCGGGACAAGTGGTTAGCCCATCGCACTCCTAATCGGGAGGTTGTGAGTTTGATTCCCAACAGGCTCTCAGGTTCACAGGTTCCCAGACTTCCAGGTTTACAACATATGATTTAAGAGCATCTTCTAGCATTTGACATTTGACATACACACTTAATCTAGATGAGCAGAGATTTGAGAATTAGACAATTCAATCACATGTTTATTCATCAGTGTGGAGTATGAAGTTGATGATCTGTTTGCAGCCGAATACTTTTGGAGGAAGTATGAAAATACTTTACAGAAGTATTGTTTGAAGACCCAGACTTGATGAAGAGAAGGCTACTTCAAATTCAAGGAAAAACAATGGTTTGGAGAAGATGAAGGAACCAAATCAACATCAAATCACAGGTATCAGTTTCTACTATCAGATTATCATTTCCAGGTCATATCTTAGAAGAGCAGTTATGAAGAGATTTGAAGGATTCATGAAGTTCTTTTATACACTTTCATCTTTTGAAATTAAAAGCATTAGCTACATCAAAATAGTTTTGATATATCCATTTCATCGCAAGAAAGTTTATCTAAGAAGAAAATTTTGGAGATGGGATGAGTTTTGTTTTCAGCCAATCTTGCGTTGTAAGTTGGTTGGATATTCAGGTATAGAATTTGATCTAGGTAACTAGAGAGATAATTCAGCATTCAGCCAAAAGGTTGGTGAATTCAGTCATATCAATTACATTTGAAGCAGAGTTTTCATTCAGAGATATGAGGAGATGGTAAAAAATGATTCTATATTCACTTCCATTGTATACCATGTTTGTTTTATCTCTTACTCTTAGCACTAGAGGAAGAGAAAAAGTTCGTTTGAAGAAGTCAAGAGTTCTTACTACCTCAAGATGAAGAAAACAAAAGGTATGGAAGAGAAGTTTGAAGATGTTGACATCATCATCAGATGGAAGAAAGATGCAGAAGAAGAAAGTCCAACATTTCCAAAAGAAAAGTAAGACTTCCTTTTCTCTCATATTTTCCATATACTTTTCCTATTTTATCCTCTTCATCCAAAGACAAGTCTACGAGAACATCTTGTGTGAAGAAGATAGTTTAAAGAAGAAGCAGTTTCTTGTTTTGCATTATACTTGGTCATGTTTTAGTAGGATTTGACAAAGAATTGCATTGAGAGAAAGAAAAGCAGCAGATTTTGAAGAAAACTTGTATATTTTGACTCATATGTATGAGTTATATATAAGTTGAAGATTTTGAGTAGGCAGCTATATGTTCCCTCAAAGAATTCTTGGAGTGTCAATACAAAGCTACTTGGTATATGACAAGTTGCAAGAGAAGTATTTTTCTTCTTAACTCTTGAGGTAAAAGAGTATTTATAGAAGATGTTGGTGACTTGGAGAGAGGTTTTATTTTTTGTAAGATTACCTCATATTTAGTACTTTGAGAAAACTTCAAAAAATTCAGATTTTTGATGTACTAGTCAGTTGAAGAATCTACTTTCTATGATTGTCTTGTTTTTTGGATACATGTTTGTATTCAAAAAGGTGTTCCATCAGATCCTATCACTTGATTGAGAAGTGGAGTTACCCAAAAGAAAGTCAAGCAGATACTATCACATTTCACCTAGCAAGAATATGAAAAGATGAAGTATCAACTTGCAGTTTTTGGAATTGTTCTCAAGGTGAGAGTTTGTGCACTTATGTTTCAAGTAAGAGTTGCAGATTCTTGGGAAGTATTTGGTTAAAGAAAAGTTTTTACAACTTTATGTAAGAAGCATGTGTTGGAAATTTAGTAGGCCCATCACTAGTATCATAGGTCATGGTTCCATAGGTCCAGCATCTACAACACAGATTCTAGCAATCTTCCAATATTGACAAAACATGAACATATCACATTTAATCATACAAATGATGAGACAAAGATAGAGAAAGATTAGACAACATGTGTAAAGTGTTATGTACGCCACTGCTTACTCACACTATCATATATACAAATGTCAAATTACAACGTGGGAGCAAAACTCTCAACCACTCTATGTGAACAGAAATAGATGGATGAGTGAATGTACAAATGTATAAGAATATTTAGATGTAGGGACAGAAATATGAATATGTATGAGATGTATGACCTGATAGGTTGTGGAAGAGTGAATATGAGTGACAGAAAGAGGAAAGATCAGTTGGAAACTAATAATCAGCAAACCCTAATCTGATTTTAGGCTATGGAAGACCCTAAGTCAGATATGTGTGTGAAAGATCACATAATTACAAAAGTAGCAAAGAATGCTAAAAATTTTGTTGTCAAAAATCCTCATACTCATGTGAACCACCTTCTCTAACACCTTTGCATTCTTTCACATATGGCTGAAAATAAGTCTTCATGTTTCATCACCCCCTGGATGATTTAAGACTAGTATCCAGGATTCTTCAAATATATCAGAATTTATGAAATCTCGAACGTCTTCCTTCATAAATCTAATCTTTCATAACATTAATACATGTGTCTGAAACAAATAATCTGAACCCTTTTATTAGCATTTTGCACATGCCAATAGCTTTCCCTGTCATTCCTCAGCTTCCCAAAATCTAGAATAAGGTTAGCTCATCTATCATAAAATCCTTGTTGAAAGCATTTTAGGATTCATAACCTTTTGCAACATAACAAGTATTTTCTTATATCTCTCTAGAATACAAATCTAATAGAATCTAAATCTTTGACTTACTTCTTCCAATGCTAAGAACCTTACAAACAAAGGATAGAAAACTGACTCATAAATACTCAAGATCTTCAAGACCTTCAAGATCATCCAAGATCATATAAGATCATCCAAGATCATATAAGATCATCCAAGATCTTACAAAATCATATGAGATCTATGATCTTTCCAACAAAATACCTATGTAGAATTTGCTCTCATCAAACCTTCAAACAAATCCTTCCCAAGAATCTGCAACTCCTACTTGAAACATAAGTGGACAAACTTCTCACCTTGAGAACTCCAAAAGCTGCAAGTTGATACTTCATATCTTCATATTCTACCCGGGTGAAAAAAAATTAGATGACCAAAGCATGCATGCCAAAGCTTTGTATCTAACATAGCCTGAGAATCATGTAATGTACATGTTGAATCATTCACAGATCTTTCATAGTTTATGAGCTTATACAGCCCATGACATAAAATGTCAGCAACAATAATGACATTTCCATTTGACAGATCATGAATTGTATATTTGTCATCAATAAATTTCACAACCAAGCCAATATTGGCTAATGCAAAAACTAATAACGGATTTTTGGTTATCCGTGGCACAAATAAAGCATCTGACAATGTAAAAGAACTACCATAAGTAGTAGTCAGAATGATCTTACCAACTCCCATAACAGGATAAGAGGAGTTATTGGCGCATGTAATTGTATTCCCTATAGGGGTAGGCTCGAGTGAAGAGAAGAAACTATGTTGCGAGGTAATATGTTCGGTCACCCCACTTTCAAAGTACCAAAATCTGAGTCTACTGCAAACATGCACTGCTCATGAGAAGATGGGTCAAAATTGCAAATGGTAGTAAACGCCCATTGTTCATCCTGCACAAGATTAGCAGACTCTATTTTTGGTGTAGAGGCCTCTACAACAACCATTCCGTCCTCCTTCTTCTTTGCCTCTTTAGCAGCTAGTTTTGGATAGCTCTTAATGACATGATCATTTGCTTTACAATATTCGCAAAACAGTTTCTGCTTTTCTGATTTCTTCTCATCTTTGTCGTCCTTCTTCGAATGTGCAACATTTACATATTTCTGCTTACTAGTAGAAAAGCTCCATTTACCTTTGCACTTCTGACTAGCCAAGAAAGCTTGATCTACAACACGCATAATAGACATGTTCTACCCAGATTGGTCTTCCTACAACAAAACGAAAACTAAATCTTCAAATTTTAAGGCATTTGGATTGCCTTTCATCATCAAACAAAGTGTACTCTGATATGAGTCGAGAAGACCATTCAGAACAATTTGCACAAGTGAACTGTGAGGAAGGACTTCATTTGCAGAAATCAATTGTTCCTTCAAATCCTTGATCTTTGTTAGAAAATTGTCCATAGAATCACCTTCATTCATGTGCTCACTCTCTAACTCTTTTCGAAGGAAGCAATACAAGCCTCATTCCTATTCTGGTACAATGTGTTAAGTGTATCCCAAGCATCCTTAACTATTTTGTAAGAGCGAATGTGAGGAATAATGGCACGTTTGATAGACAAAGCTATCAATGCATGTGCCTGAGCATCTCTGCCATCCCAACTAATTTGCTTTACAATAGGTGCAACAGAAACAGCAGCATGAACAGGAATCTGCATAATATCACCATCTTTGACACCATATGCATCAGCTTCAGTACCTGTATTTGTAGTACATGTATTCGCAGGTGTAATAGGATGTCTTTCAACACCCTGCACAATATTCCATAGTCCTTTTGTGACCAATACATGATGCATCATATAAGCCCACAATGGGTAATTCGTACCATCCAACTTATCCTCAATAGCCAACATACAAAATACATCACATCTTTCAACCATGGCCACTTACTAAAATACCCCGATGCAAAAAATGATTGTATTTGAAAAAGTTGAACAGAACTACCCTGACGAGTTCTACTAAACCTATAGCAGACTTCGAGACGCTTATATTGGCAAACGAAAACTGGTATATATCTTTGGCACAAAAATATAAAATAGCTTGCACAAGAGCTATGATAGTTTGTTTGAAGGCCGAAACGAGCTCACCAAATTTCATGCAATTCTAAGACTGCAATCGGAGAGGTGTCAATGATGCCCTAGATGAATCGACGACATGCTCTGATACCAATTGTTGGAGTCAGATGTCTTTGAAAGCACTTGAACAACACAAGGAAGAAGAAGAAGAGGCCTTGAGCACAACACACAATATTGAATGTATTACCACTAGAATGTACAAAGATAAATAGCCCATTAGGGCAATGGGCGTAAATACAAGCCGGGGAAAAAAACCTCCTAAAGAGGGAAAAAAATGCCTCGACGGTCGTAGAGCGTTCACACACATCACTACCTAAATATATCAACATACTGCAATACTGGATGTCATGGACACCATGTCCTTAAGCTTGGTGAGGTTCCTATTTTTCATGTTATCAGGCACCAGGACCTCCTTTTCTGTGGGGATGTGCATTCCTCGCATATCTAGGGCCTCTCACACTAAGTTCTTGGTTAACTTAAACCTCTTCAGCCCGTTGCCCGTTGTCAGAGATGGGAGCACAAACATGCTCGAACCTTGGGGATTCTTGCTTCGAGTCAAGGTGTTGATAACATAGTAGCATCACATGAAGTCGGGCTTTGGGAGCTGAGCATCGAGGTATCCAATCCTGCTTTCTCCCATACAGCGTGTAGTGCTTCTGCATTTTGTAACTTTTCAAATTCCTTCGTAAGGAAATGGTACTTGCCTTGCTTTCCATTGAATTCCAACTCTGACTCCTAGAGGTATGATCCCTTTCCCAAAGGTCCTGTGACTTCACTAAACCAATGGGAATCTTTGTCAACATGCATGGTATGGCCGCTCAAGGGGTCTTGTATAGGTATAATATGAATAGCTTGCAATTCCTCCAGTCTTTCTATTGTTTCAGGGATGATAGGTAAACTCTCCATATCAACCACTTGCTTGCTCGTGCCTGCTTGAGAGCTGGTTCCTGCTACTTCAGCCATGTTATGCTTGTCTGCTAGAAGAAGAAAGTCATATTGGTATTGCCTCAAAAACATGATAAGACCGTGATCCCTCTACAATAGCAACATGCTATTGAAGTGGTTATTGTATTAGTAAGTGAGATGTTTCTTGTGGCATGTGAGTGTTAGTTAGGAAGTAAGTGGTTTGTCCCTAGATGCATACTCTAGCTGTGCATGGTACCCGAAATGGATCTATTCTGGTATGAATGGATTCACAAACTTGGGTCAGGTGGTTTGATACAAGGTTTTATTCTCCAAACTTTTTGTGTTTGATTACAGCTTTTGAGTGTGATGATTTTTACATGTTGGCATGCATCCTCTTGGATTTGGGGCTTTTTGGGTACCCATTTTCAAACAGTCTTAGGTATGATTTCATGTGTGGAGGCATTGATTACAGATATGTGCCCTGAAGTGTATGATGTGAGTGATTTTGAGTATCAATTTAGGCTTGTGAGTTTATGTGAAGCTACTTGAGTGTGTACGCAGGTCTTGGGCACCTAGATTTGTCTCATATTGGGGTCAACCTTCATTGACCGCAAACTTTTTGTGTTTGATTACAGCTTTTGAGTGTGATAATTTTTACATGTTGGCATGCATCCTCTTGGATTTGGGGCTTTTTGGGTACCCATTTTCAAACAGTCTTAGGTGTGATTTCATGTGTGGAGGCATTGATTACAGATATGTGTTGGGAAGTGTATGATGTGAGTGATTTTGAGTATCAATTTAGGCTTGTGAGTTTATGTGAAGCTACTTGAGTGTGTACGCAGGTCTTGGGCACCTAGATTTGTCTCGTATTGGGGTCAACCTTCATTGACCGCTTTGGGACCCAAATAGAAATGGTATGTTTTGGGAGATTCCTGGAATGCTAGCTCTTTGTAGTCCTTGCTCGAGTAGATGGTGTCGTGCATTGTTGGGTTACTGTCACTCGAGCAGGAGGTTGTTTGCCCTTGCATATCTAGATCTACTTCACATTTTGAATCCTCTTGCTTTGCACTCTCCATTGACTATGATCATAGATCGTCTGCTTCTTGTACTTCTTTGATTGCTTTGTCTCAATCATCTTTGGAAAAGAAAACAGTTCCACCAAATCCCTGACTCCTTTGTTGAGAACCTCATCATTCTGCATCATAAAGTTTTAGACAAGAATAGCATTGTTATCTTCATGTGTACTCCTGGAAGGAACGGGAGTTGGTGCCTTTCCTAGTTCCTTGAGTGCTTGATTTTCTATCTCAATGGTGATGCAGGCTTGATTCACCCAAACCTGAAGAAGTCCACTTCATAAGTTCAGGTTGACTACATGACCATAGATCCAATCTTGACCCAAGACAAGAGGTTCAGTGAGATCCTCATCTTGACACACTAGCACCTTCACTGTCATAAGAATATCTTGAATGTAGAGGGGAAACTGTTGGAATTTGAGGCCCCAGAATCGTTCCAATACTAAAACCTTTTGAGCATACACACTTCATTAATTAAGATGATAGGTGAGAGTTAGAAAGAAAGAGATCTTGAGACAAGGATAGGGAACATAAGTTGGATGCTTACTCACTAAAAAATAGATGTCGAAATTACAACATGGGAGTACTACTCAACCATATAAAGTGGTGCACTCACTAATGGAAGAATATCCAAGAAGATGATGATACAAAATTTAGATTATGTTGAAATAATCTAAGTGTGTGAAGTGAACGAGCAATGAAGCTAACCTTATTCTCACAAAAAGACAAAATTATAAATCAACCAATGCTAATTTTGAGATTAGGGTAGAGAAACCCTAAAAACAAAATATAAGGTTAACTCACAAAAGATAGTTACCACCACCTTGTAGAAGACTTCTTGCTCCAAGAGAGTTGCCTCTCCTTCACCAAAACTCCACCTCCAAAGCTTCAGAACACCAAGAGTTGGCTTGTGATCTTTGACTGATCACATGACTAATGCTTGAACAATGAGCAAGGCTCTCTTTATATAGTCTTTGAAGTACCCTCCAAAAGCATACTTGCAAAAAGCTCTTCGTCATGCGATGAATTGGAAAAGCAACGATCGTTCATGGAAAAACAAATTATCGCAAAAAACGATTCATCATATGCTTTTTACAAATACAATTTCAAAACAAAACTTCCGCCAATGTTGCCCACGGGTATTGAAGTCAGGCCACTTGGATGAGCCCGCTTTGCTCTAACCAACGTTGCCCACGCTTTTGCTTGTTGAAGAGTTCTAATATAACCAAAGCTATCGCGCCCGTGTGGGGCTTCAAGAGACTCAAAGAGCATTGTTGGACCAAATTGTTATTGATTCCAATAGTCCCTCCTTCAATGTCATATTGGTACAAGCTTCAATAACCTGCAAATCTTCTCATGACTATCTCTAGTCAATGCTTTGGTAAATATATTTGCAACATTCTCACTAGAAGGAACATAAACCAGCTCAATGTGCTTCTTAGCTATCTGCTCTCAAATATAGTGGTAGTGTACCTCTATATGCTTTGTCCTTGCATGATGCACTGGATTCTTAGTTATAGCTATAGCACTCTAGCTATCTGAAAATATTTGAATGGGTTCATGTACTCTCACATCAAGATAACTGAAAATCTTTTGCAACCATACTCACTTTAGAGTAGCTGTAAATGTTGCATGATATTCAGTTTCACACGATGAAGTTGCAATAGTGGGTTGTCTCTTCGAAAGCCATGAGATAAGACAATCTCCAAGATAAAAACAAAATCCACTAGTACTTCTTCTTGTGTCTCTATCACCTACCCAATCAGAATCTGAAAATCCTTTTAGTAACAAATGTGTAGATTTTGAAAATACCATAGCAAAATTTGAAGTTCCCTTCAAATATCAAAAGATCTGCTTTACGGCTTTCCAATGTAACACTATCAAATTCTGCATGAACCTTGATACTTGAGAAACTACAAATTGTATATCAGGACGTGTATTACAAAGATATATCAAGCAACCAACTGCTTGATTATATAGAGTAGCATCAAATGGCTCTGCATCTGCTACCATTTGTAAAGACATGTTCTAATCCATAGGTGTTTGCATAGGTTTAGAATCAACCATCTGAAACCTTTCCAAAAGTTTCTCAATGTACTTCTGTTGTTTCATATAGATACACTCATCTAAAAATAGAAATTGAATCCCAAGATAATAATGCAAAATGCCTAAATCATTCACATCAAATGTTTGCTTCAATTGTTCTTTGAACATCTGCAAATCTTCATCTCTGGGATCTGTGACTATAATATCATCCACATAAATGATTGCTATAATCATCATACCTGGTTCATCTTTGACATAAAGAGTTGTAGCTGCATCTAAGTTATGGAAATCAATGGACAAAAGATATGTATGTATCTTTTCATACCATGCTCTAGGTGCCTGTTTTAAACCATACAAAGCTTTTATAAGCTTACACACTAAGTGTTCTTTACCTGTCTCTTCAAAACCTTCTGGCTGTTGAATATACACATCCTCATGTAAATCACCATTTAGAAAAGCAGTCTTAATGTCAAGTTGATATATATGCCAACAAAAATGTGCTGCTAGAGCAAGTATTGACCTAATAACAGTCATCCAAGACGTAGGAGCAAATGTCTCATCATAATCAATACCTTTTTGTTGTGCATATCCTTTGATAACTAACCTGGCCTTGTATCTATCAATAGTACCATTTTCTTTCCTTTCGATTTTGAAGATCCATTTTACACCTATAGCCTTCTTTCCCTCTGGTAACTCACATAGCTGCCAAGTTTGATTCTTATGAATAGAATCAATCTCTTCTTGCATAACTTTTCTCAAAATAGGAATGTTAAGTGCATCTTTAACGCATCCAGGTTCATCTTCAACAATTGTAAGTGCCAAAATATCATGAATCTCAAAGTCTTCAGCAAAACTTACATGATCTCTTTGTTGTTGTTGTCTAGTCTTACTTCTTGTTCTTATATGATCTTTTTGTTGTTGTCTAGTCTGACTCCTTGTTCTTCCTGTAAAAGTCTTTATACCACTATCTTTCCAAGTCTGATATAACGAAGTAGGTGTATCTTTAAATAGTGGTGAAACTCTTTCTGAACTTTTAGCTTCCACAGGTTCTAGAACTTGTCCTTCCATGGTACTAGGACTTTCTAGAACTTTAACTTCTTCCATTTCTAGAACCAAAGTCTCATGTGGAACTGACTCTATAGAAGGTTGTGAAATTCCTCTTTCTTCAACTTTTTCTTGAATCCTACGAATTTTAACTCCCTCTTGATATGGTTGAACATGTACATCCAGAATCTTTCTAAAAAAATCCATTTTTCACTAATGAACTCTGGAATTTCTGCTTCTTTATCATAAACCTTATTTTCAGCAATATTAGCATTATGTGAAAGAATAACTTCACATGTCTCTAGAACATAAAACCTGTATCCTTTACTCTCAACAGGATATCCAATGAAAACAACTTTCTTTGCCATTACA
This sequence comes from Ceratopteris richardii, assembly GCA_020310875.1. NCBI lineage: Eukaryota > Viridiplantae > Streptophyta > Polypodiopsida > Polypodiales > Pteridaceae > Ceratopteris > Ceratopteris richardii. The sequence continues at coordinate 135,401,125 of CM035438.1, forward strand.
TCTACTTTTCTTTGGTCCTTTTTCTCAACATGTACATAAGCAAGTGATCCAAACACTCTAAAGTAACTCACATTAGGTTTCTACCATAATAAGCTTCATACAGTGTGATTACCTTTAAAGCTTTTGTTGATGACCTGTTTAAAATGTGATTAGCTGTATGTACTGCATCAAACTAGAATTTTGGTGAAAGCCTCTTGGACACCATCATGCTCCGCTCATTTCAACAAGTATTCTATTATTTCTTTCTGTAACACCATTCTCTATCACTTCTGAGAATCTGGATAGTTTCCTGACTTTCATTTTCAACCATAGCTACAAACTTCTTGAACATATTAAAGACTTCTAACTTCAACTTAAGACCATAGATCCATGAGTATCTCGTAAAATCATCAATGAACAAAATACCTAAAGCCTTGAATAGATTCTTCTCTCATAGGTCCATTCACATCTGAATGAATAATCTACAAGTTCCTGGTAGCTGTAATATGACCATGTTTCTTGAAAGGTAGTTTATGCATCTTACCTTCAAGACAACCTTCACATATATCTGAATCATCTAGTAGCTTGAATGAGGGTAAACTCTCAACCATACCTCTATCTTTGATACTTGTGAGAGCTCCAAAACTAATATGTCCAAATCTTTCATGCCATAGCTTCATATCTTCCACCGGTGATGAAGATTTGACTACATATGCCTGACTAATTTTTGACAAAACAAAAATCCCTCCTCTATGCTCACCTTGTTAAATACACTTGTCATCTTTGTGTGATAAGATCTTACAAAGATCTCTCTCAAATACAACTTTAAAACCATCACCTAAAAATGCAGATATAGATAGCAAATTCTTCTTCATTTCAGGTACATATAAAACATCTGAAATCTGAAAATTACCACCTTCTCTTGACTTTAGGGTTACTGTATCTATTCCCACAACATCCAAATCGTTGCTATCTGCAATAGTAACTCTTCTACCTGAAGAATAGAAAAGAGAAGAAAACACACCTCTGCAACCTATCATATGCTTCGTAGCACCTGAGTCAAATATCCAAGGACTTGCTGAAAGAACTTGTAAAGCTACCTGATCAAAAGCTACTTCCTAAATGGTGATACAAGCATAAGAATCACCTTGAGATTTCCCTTTTTTATCATCTTCTGCAACATTACCTGATGCCTTTTTCTTTTCTGCTGCAATCCTTTTATAACATGCTGACTTAAAATGCCAAGGTTTCTTGCAGTAAAAACATATTACTTCCTTCTTCTTAGAAGACTTCTCTTTAGATGTAGTAGAAACAGAATCTGAAGTAGAAGGTGAGAGGGACCTACTTTCCTTCTTGGATTGTTTTTCCTTCTTATCCTTCTTCTTCTTTTTTTCTTCTTCATTCTCTTCCATTCCCTTCAACTCATCTTCATCTTGAAGTAACTAGAACTCTAGCTCTTCAAATGTAACCTCTCTATCTCTTGTGGTAAGGGTAAGAGTGGTTATAAAAGATCGATATGAAATAGGAAGTGAATTAACCAGAATATTTACAATTTCTTCATCTGATATCTCAACTCCTACATTTAGAAGTTGATCTCTCAAGTCTCAAGTCAATGAGTCTCATAATGTGGGTTTGAATTGACTCACCAGCCTTCATCCTTGTATTTTCTAGTTGTCTCCTCAAATGAGCTTTCCTAGCAGGATTTCTGCTCTGAAAAAGATTCTCAAGCTTCAACCAAGCTTGTATAGAACTTCTGCAAGATCTGATCTGTGGTAGAATATGCTTTTTGACACTCATTGCTATGAATGAAAGTGCTAAAGCATCTCTAGCATCCCACCTTGCCTGATCTTCAGTAGGAGGAGTTGTAGGTAAAGACCTACCTATGACTTTGGATGTTGAAGTGGTTACCTCTTCTTCAGTTGGTTCAGTAATAGTAATTCCAATGCCTCTTTAAGCTTCCTTCTTTGCCTTCTCATCTAGGTCTTGTTAAGGATCCATTGACGATACTCCATAAATCCTTTGTCACTAAAATATTCATCATCATGAAACTCCACATGGGATAATTAGAAGATCCATCCAACTTGTCCTCAATCTCAATTCTAATCTCACTCATCTTAACTACGTGTGTATGTCAATTATGCTCTGATACTGATTGTTGGAATTTGGGGCCCCAAGATTGTTCCAATACTAAAACCTTCTGAGCATACATACTTAATTAATTAAGATGATAGGTGAGAGTTAGAAAGAAAGAGATCTTGAGACAAGGATAGGGAACGTAAGCTGGATGCTTACTCACTAAAAAATAGATGCCCAAATTACAACATGGGAGTACTACTCAACCATATAAAGTGGTGCACTCACTAATGGAAGAATATCCAAGAAGATGATGATACAAAATTTAGATTATGTTGAAATAATCTAAGTGTGTGAAGTGAACGAGCAATGAAGCTAACCTTATTCTCACAAAATAGTGTAACAAAATTATAAATCAACCAACACTAATTTTGAGATTAGGGTAGAGAAACCCTTAAAACAAAATATAAGGTTAACTCACAAAAGATAGTTACCACCACCTTGTAGAAGACTTCTTGCTCTAAGAGAGTTGCCTCTTCTTCACCAAAACTCCACCTCCAAAGCTTCAGAACACCAAGAGTTGTCTTGTGATCTTTGAGTGATCACATGAGTGATGCTTGAACAATGAGCAAGGCTTTCTTTATATAGTCTTTGAAGTACCCTACAAAGGCATACTTGCAAAAAGCTCTTCGTCATGCAATGAATTGGAAAAGCAACAATCGTTCAAGTAAAACCAAATTATCATGAAAAATGATCCGTCATATGCTTTTTACGAAATACAATTTCAAAACAAAACTTCCACCAATGTTGCGCACGGGTATTGAACTTGGGCCACTTGGATGAGACTGGTTTGCTCTAACCAACGTTGCCCATGCTTTTGCTTGTTGAAGAGTTCTAATATAACCAAAGTTATCGTGATTGTGTGGGGCTTCAAGAGACTCAAAGAGCATTGTTGGACCAAATTGACATTGATTCCAATAGAAATTCCACCTCACCCATGCAAGGGGTTTCCACACCTCCCAATCCTATGAGATATGCTTCTATAGGATTGACGCTTAATTGCAATTCTTGATAGTAAGAAAGTTTAACTGCACTAGTGGATGCACCTAAGTCAATCAAGGCCGTTACACTCCTTGCACTATTTCTTTGTCCTATCTCTAGGGTCACAAAAGGACATCGATCAATTATTCTATGGGAATGTACACCTAATGTTTCATACATAGCCATGTGATATCTTGGAGCATCATGAGCATCTGATCTAGGTTGATCTCTGCCATGTTTTCTCAATTTCATTCTTTGGATGTGTCCTAGAGCTTCTACATGCGCTTCTTCTCGAACTCATTTTTCCTCTTCCTTATGTTTCGTGGTAGTGTTGAGTCGGTGTCGGTAGTGGTCAGGGTAGTCAAGGACTTACGAGACAAGGAAGCCAACAAGAAGGACCAAGTAGGCAAAGCAGTCAACAAAGATCTGGCAAATAGGCCTATCATTTTTCATGAATTAATATTTCCCAAATAGTGATTTTAGTCACTCCACACCATTGTAAATATCATTTTTCATTATTTCTACTCCATTTTGTACAAGTCGACGAGTCCTCGAGCTTGAGGAGTGTTACGAGTATTTATGCACCAATTCTCATAATTTTCAAAGCTTGTTTGAGCCTTCAATATAGCTTAGGAACCTTATTTTTAACTAGGCTAGACACTAGGTGTAGACAGGACCAAAGCTAGTCAAAAACTATAAAAAGAGCTAGAGAGCTCATTTTTGGGGTTAGCTTGTTGTAGATTTGTACTTGTATGAGAACTCTTTTGCAATAGAAGTTACTCCATTGTCTCTCTCTCTTTGTTCTTGCCTTGTGTGTGCGTGTGTGCATGTGTGCGTGTATGTGTGTGCATGCTAGTGTGCTTCTCACTCACACATTTGTGCCATCACTTTTTCGAGGTCTTCATACCATCCTCATGTCTTCTCGGATTGACATTAAAGGAGGTGCTCCTCATCACTGAGCTACACCAAATTTTGGCACCGTTGTCGGGGATCGAGCTTTGAGAACGAGTGTGTGATGGTAAGACGTAGAATTGTGACGTTGATGTTGTAGGTAATTTCTTTACTTTCCCTTATTTTTCTCTTTCTTATTTTACCATCATCATCACCATCATCATCCTCACCATCTCCCACCTCCATCTCCATCATAGCAAAAATTTCAGTTTTTTTATCATATCACCTTCCTCCTTCCATTTCCCTCATTCCACTTGTGAGAGAGAGCGAGAGAGCGATTTGTGTGCGCGGTTTTTGCATGTTTTTTGAGAGTTCTTACAGGTTTTAGCTGTATCATCGTCTCCAGTAGGCTACACAAGTACGGAAACACTTTACACAGTCCCCTAGGCATTGAACTCTATCGATCACGATCGACAGAAAATATCACCTTTTGGTAAAACAAAGTGCACCACCTTAATACACATGAAGAGCACATTCCAAATCACTAAATAGAACTAAAAAATTTTGTGATTCTCTGTCAATAGCGATTGACACTGTCGATCACGATTGACAGCCACGATCGACAGTCTCTGTCAATCGCGACTGATAGACCTTGTCAATCGCGACCGACAAACCACGACAAACTACCACGTAGGACTCAACCAATCGCGACCAACACCATCGATCGCATTCGACTAAAATTTCACAATTGACATCAAAATTCGCATGCCCACGTGTCCATCGCGACGGACACAACCTCGATTGACTAAAATTACGCCGGAATTCACGAAAAACGTGTCGATCGCGATTGATACCATCAATCATGACTGACAGACCCCACGATCAACTCTATCGATCGCAATTGACACCGTCAATCATGACTGACGTGTCGATTGCGACTGACAAGCCCGACAGACACCTCTATCAATCACGATTGACATGCATTTTTGGCTAAATTTTTAGGGTTTTGAATTCCAAAGTTTTGGGGTAATTTTGGGCATAAATATCAAGTAATTTGCACTTTGTGAGGTCCCTACATTAGTAAATTGAGAAAACTCTTGTTTGACTATTAGCCTGTTTGAACCCTATTTTAACCCCAGAACCCTGAACTGTCATAACTTCCTCATACGAAATCCATTTGGAGTGATCTTGGGTTCGTTGGAAAGCTCGTTACGATAAAAATAATACGTGGATTATTAGATAGGGTATTTTGAATTTGACCATACCCAGGGGTAAGAAAACTGAGGGATCCTTAGGGTTGTTTTCCATAAAGGCAAAAGGCAATTTGGTTTGTGAATCACATGAATAAAAGTGGTTTGTTATGTCATTTGAATTTAAGTCTTGAGCTAACTTTGGAACTTTTACAGGTCCACTAAGAGCGTTGAAAGGCATTCAAGGCAAGAGTGAGTGCAGGCTTGGGAACACACTTCCTGGGCTTACAAGGGCAAGGGATAAGCAACTTGTGGCTATTATCATCGATTCATTCATATGTATGCCATCATTGCAAAGCCCCTGTATGCTCTTCTGACTAACTTTGAGTGGACAAATGAGTGTGATAATTCTCTCAATGAGCTTAAACGACGATTATGTTCAGCACCAATCTTGACCACTCCATATTGAAATAAGCCTTTTCATGTTCACGTGGATGCATCCAATTATGCTATTGGATGTGTACTTGCACAACCTACGGGCGAAGGTAATATGGATCTTCCAATTGCCTATGCTAGTAGATAGTTGAATGCAACTGAACGGAACTATACTACCACCGAACGAGAAGGATTAGGCATGGTACATGTGATTAAAAAGTTTAGAAACTATTTTCTTGCAAACAAATTTAAATTTTTTACTGATCATCAAGCATTGTTGTACTTGGTAAATAAGCCATGCAATACAGGTAGATTAGTAAGATGGTTTCTCTTACTAATGGAATATGACTTTGTGGTTGCGGTGAGGAAAGGAAAAACTCACTTGAGAGCAGACCATCTCTCTAGGCCCACAACTGGAGAGGCCCCACAAGGAGTATCAGATGACCTTCCTGATGCTTACTTGTTTAATTTAAAGTTGTACCTCAGTGGGCTAAGATATTAGTGCCAGTATTGACATATGGGCCTAACCACCAAGTAATAAACACTCAAGATAGGGAGATAGTAAAAGCCCAAAAGTACCATATCATGGCAGGGAGTATGTACAAGCATACAGATCAAGGGATATTGGCTTGTTGTGTGGAAGAGGATGAGTATGCTAAGTGGTTGCAATTAGCACATGTAGGTGCATTAGAGCAACATTACTCAAGGCAACGAACCCTACAGACACTAAGGAGACTCGGAGTGCATTGGCCGACTATGGAAGCAGATGTCCATAAGTTGTGTAAAGAATGCCCAGTATGTAGTCTTAAACCACCTGTGGAGCATGCTACACTGTACCAAATGTCTCTAATACCAGATTGGAGTGAACTGTTAGTAGCCTTCCTAAGGACGAAAACATTCCCTCAAGATATGACATTGGTCAGGCAAAGAAGTTTAGAACAAGAAGCCCTAGATTACGCCCTCATTGGGGATAATCTATACAAGCATGGAAAAGATGGATATCTTGGATTATGTGTCCATGAGAGTGAATATCTTAAGATCTTGGAAACTGCTCACCAAGGTGTAGCAAGAGGACACTTTGGTCTAGATCAGGTAATCAAGGCAATACTATTTGCAGGTCTGTGGTGGCCCATGTGAAGAGATGGATAGGTATGTGCTTGAAGATGAAGAGGTGTTGCAAAATCCTTGATCTACACTAGCCAAATGAACTCCAGGAGTATGTGGTGGGCCCTTTTAGCTTTCCAATGGATGTAGTAGACACCCTATTTACCTTGGAAGGCCACTCTCAAAAAGATAGATCAAAATAGATAAGTTGGAGTTAGCTCCGAGGTGAAGAACTTGCTATTTTGGTTCATACACATGTCCAGTGTTTTGCATAATTCTCTGAGCACAATACTAATTAGCTTAATTCCTTTTGGGGAAGTCTACTTAACTTAAAGAGCTAAATTTCAAGAGTAATCTCATCAAAAATAATGAACCACACAGTGAGAATGATGTTTAACAAGTGATGACATCATCCCAATTTTCACAGGCTACTACAGTAATGAGACTAGTGAGACAAAAAAATGAACATAACTCAAGATTTAAGAATCCAATGATTATGAACATTTGCATGCTTATACTGGAAAGTATTTTGAATCCAAAAAGTTTTAAATCATTGAATTTGGGTAAGTACACGCTGAGAAACAACTCTAACAAGATGAGTAAAAAAGTTGGGTACCTGACAGAGAAGTGAAAATGAACAGACAGGGTTGCCTTCAACTAAACATAACTGAAGATTGAGACACTCAAATGAAATGCAAATTGGTGAGCATATAGCAGACTTATAGAGCTAACTTTACCAAGTTAAATCATTGAAAATGATGCACCAAGTTCAGAGAAACCATCTCTGCAATTTGATTGAGAAAACTGAGAGATATGGCAGTGAGTAGTACACTTCACAAGAACATGAAAATATGAACTCAAATGATCATGAAAATTAAAGTATATTGATTGTAAAATACAATGGACTTACTGATACATATGTGTGTCTTAGAATCACACCTTGATATGGCATAAAGCTCAGCTCTTCGAGGTCTTCTCTGAGGTCTCTCTAACCACGACTAAAGGTGCCATCTATTTATAGTTGAGCTTGGGAGGCTAACTTCCCTCAATCACTCTCCAATCAATTAGTGATTGATTTGATTCTCTATCTACCACAAATCATGAATTCGTGGCTCCTCTTATCCTTTTTGATCAAGTGGACTCAACCACTTAGGATTCTTTCACTTTTACATTAAGTAAAGTCTTCAAAAGTTACAAGAGGTAGTTCACAAGTGAACTTTACATTGTCTTCATTTTAAGGCTTCTTCTTTGAATTTGTGGGACTCAATCCAATACTTAGGCTTGTCATTAGACTTGCTCCAATAGCCCACCCTTCACATGGATGCACATACCTATGTGAAGAGGTGTGATGTTTGTCGGCGAACTCAATATCCTATACGCAAAGATGAGATGCCGTTGAAACCTATGATGGGTGGACGTGCATTCTCTGAGTGGGGAATAGACTTTGTAGGTCCTATTAATCCCCCAGCCAAGGGTTCACATGCTGAATATATCATTGTTGCCACTGATTATCTGACCAAATGGGTAGAAGTGAAAGCCACAACAAAGAATGATGCTCAATCGATAGCTAAGTTCTTATTTGAGAACGTGTTCACTAGATATGGGCTATCTATCGAGCTAGTAAGTGATAGAGGCACTCACTTCTTGAATGAAGTCATTGAAAATCTTCTTCAAGAGTTCTTAGTGATACACAAGAAGTCTGTCCCTTATCATCCACAAGCTAATGGCTAGGCTGAGAGCACAAATAAGATTCTATGCAATGTACTGATGAAATTAGTGAATAATAAACGCCCTTATTGGGACAAATAGCTACACCATGTTGTTTGGGCATACAGAGTTGCCTATAAAACGGTACTCCAAGCCACACCCTTTCAGATGGTATTTGGACAAAATGCAATGCTACCATCGGACTTCTTGATACCTACACTGAGAGTAGCATAGGAGAATGATTGGACAGGCCATGAGCTTGTTGGAGACCTTTTAATCTCCAAAGGTTTGATCTACACTGACTTAAGAACACTTCTATGTCAGCTATAAACCAAACTTTACACAAACAATGTTCCTTTTTACCAAAACTTCAAGCAACACTTCTCTGAGTGAAAAGTGTCAACTTCAGAAAGTCTGCTTCAGATATCAACTTCTTTACCTGCACAAATCTTCAAATTTCTTCAAGTAAATGATGCACAAGTATTAGCAATACCTTTGCGCAATCATACTAGCCATTAGTTCTCAAAACTAATCACCAAAAGTTTAATTTGATCATTAAGATCAAATATATGTCAGAAAATGACTCTCAGAAGTTGCGCCTTCGACATAGCCAACTTCTTAACTTGATTTCTCCCAATCTGGAACCCGTTTTGCTAAATGCTTTTAGCCGTAGCTTCCTTATCTTCTAACTTAAATTTTAAGTGCTCACTCATCAAAAACTTTACAGTATACACTCAGATCTGATCAAAACACTGAGACGGAAAAGTGCGCTACTTTCAGGCTTCAGTTCTCACATTCTACATATGAATGTTCCTAATGATCATTCTCACAGTAGGAGAGGAATTAGATTCTGAAACTCTAGACATAGCTTCATTAGCTTCTCAATTAGATGTGTACAAAAGGATTTCTGATCCACATGATCAGACAGAGAGCACTCAGAGAAAAACCCGTCGCTATTTTCTGGGAAAAAACTCTCTACACATCTTCCTCAAAATTGTCATTTACAAAATGACTCTATTACTTTCTCTCATACATTTCTTGTCATAATTATCTTATATATACACGACTTTGGACTCATCTCGCGTCTATGACTCTACTCCTTATCATCCTAAAGATTTTAACTATGGTAGCTTACAAGATTCTTCACTTATATATACATATGTGTACAAGACAACATCCTGAATTCTTCTTCATTTTGCAAATGTCTTCCTTTGCTTCATTCTGACCATAAGCATTCTCCAAGATCTGTATAATCACCAATTTGTGATTGGTTTGCTCCAACAGCTCCCCCTCAATCACTAATTGTGATTATTCCATTCTTCTTCACTCCTGCCATCTCCTTGAATCTCTGTAGCTTAGGTCCATCCAAGCTCTTTGTCATCATATCTGCCACTTGTTCTTTTGTTGGAGTGTACATCACTTCAATCTCTTTATCAAGTACCTTTTCCCTCAAGAAATGATACTGAATCTCTATATGCTTAGTCCTGGCATGAAAAACAGGGTTAGCTGCCAAATACAAAGAACTCATATTGTCTCCAAAAATTATTGGAGTACTATGATCAGTCTCAAAACTTTTCATCAAGGTCTTCAACCATATGACTTCTTTTGCAGCTTCTACCATTCCCTTATACTCAGCTTCTGTGGATGATAAAGCAACTGTATGTTGCTTCCTTGAACACCAAGACACTAGCTTATCTCCAACATAACAAAGATATCCATGAGTAGACCTTCTATCATCTGAGTCACCTGCCCAATCTGCATCACTAAACACTTTGATTCTTGTGTCAGAAGTGAAACCATAGTACAAACCTTCACTTAGGGTTCCTTTGATATATCTGAGTACCCTTTGGGCTGCAATCCAATGAGTCTTCTTTGGACAATGCATAAATTGTGACAACACACCTACTGCATATGATAGATCTGGCCTTGTCAAGGTAGCATAAATCAAACTACCTACCAAACTCTGATATTTCTTCATGTCATTGAACTCTTCACCTCCATATCTGCTTAATTTATGATTTACCTCCAATGGTGTAGTTGAGGTCCTGCAATCTTCCATGTTAAACTTGACTAGAAGATTCTTCAAGTATCTCTCTTGTGAAACATATACTCCATGTTGAGTATACACAATCTGCATTCCTAGAAAATAAGATAAGTTTCCCAAGTCACTTATCTTAAACTCCTTCTCTATTTGTCTTTTGAGTTCATTGATTCCTTGAGCATCTGTTCCTGTAACAATAATATCATCAACATAAATGCACATGTAAATGTATCCATTTTCACTTGCCTTCACTAGCAAGCTACTATCTGCCTTTGATGCTTGAAATCCACATTCATTCAAGAACTTGACCAATCTGTAATTCCAAGCTCTTGGGGCTTGCTTCAACCCATATAAAGCTCTCTTGAGCTTACACACATAATCTGATTCAATTGACTCCATAAAGCCTTCTGGTTGCTCCATATATACTTCATCTGCAATGTAACCATTTAGAAATGCATTTTTCACATCCAATTGTGATAATTTCCATCCCTTGCAAGTAGCAATAGCAATCAATGTCCTAATTGTAGACATCTTAGCAACAGGACTAAAGGTTTCATCATAATCTACCCCATAAGTTTGGGCATAACCTTTGACCACAAGTCTAGCCTTATATCTAGACACCTTACCATCTGCAAACCTCTTTGTTTTATATACCCACTTGCATCCAATGACCTTCTGATTCTTTGGTCTTGGTACTAATTCCCAAGTTCCATTTTCAAGTAGAGCATCATACTCTTCTTGCATTGCCTTTTTCCAATTCTGTTTACCTTTGGCTTCTTCATAAGTAGTTGGATCTTCTTCTGTTTTCACAATGTAGGCATAATCTTTTGTTGTTAGGAAAGATGTATCATAACTATACCTTATAGGTTCTTTCCTTTCCCTTGTAGATCTTCTGATTTCTGCACTTCTTGAAGTTTCAGCCTCATTTGATTCTGGATCAAATCTTGGCCCTTCTTCTACATGATCCTGCACTCTACATCTAGAGTCAACTTCATCAACAATTTCTTCACATACTTTTACCTTTGCCTTTCCTTTTCTTTGAATTTCTTCAACACCTGTATACTCATTTGGTGATCCTGTATACCACATGTTTTGCTCATCAAATGTCACATCTTTAGTAACAAGAAATTGCTTTGTGGATGGACTCCACAATCTGTAACCCATCTGTCTATCATCATATCCAATAAACACATACTTCTCTTGCTTTTGGTTCTAGCTTATGTCTTAATTGTGAAGGAACATAAGCATATGCAATACATCCAAATACTTTACAATGATCAAGACTAGGTTTCTTACCCCACCATGCTTCATAAGGGGTTCCTCCATCCAAAGCTTTGCAAGGCAACCTATTCACAAGATATGTTGCAGTGTTAATGGCTTCTGCCCATAAGTAATTTGGACAATTCTTTTCCTTCATCATAGCTCTTGCAAACTCTACAAGAGTCCTATTCCTCCTTTCTGCTACTCCATTCTGTTGAGGGGAATACCTGCAAGTTACTTCTCTTCTGATACCTGCATTCCACAAATAATCATCAAACTCTTTAGAGAAATACTCTCCCCCTCCATCTGACCTTAACCTCTTGAGCTTTTGCCCTGTGATCCTTTCTGCATAAGCATGGAAATGTTTGAATGTCTTGAAGACTTCTGATTTATCCTTGATTACATACAAAGTAATCCACCTGGTTGCATCATCAACAAACAACACATAATATCTGGATCCATTTATGCTATAGTCCCTTGAGGGACCCCATACATCTGTATGAACCAATTCAAGCATGTTTGAATACTTGTACCCTGATTTGTTATAAGAACCTTTATGTGCTTTACCTAATTGACAAGCTTCACACTTGTACACCATATGTTGCCCTTCAATGTTTGGCAATCCAAGCACCACCTGATTCTTTGACATCTCTTTTATAGCTCTCTCATTGAAATGCCCTAGCCTTTTATGCCATAGGTCTAATTCAGATACCTTTTGACCTCCATAGGTAAACAATGCATGTCCCACATTACCTTGGACTTTGAGAGTGAACAATCTTCCTTCCTTTTTTCCTGCAATTATGGTTCTATATCCCTGATTTGGATCTTGTACATAGACACCATCATTTGTGAATCTTACTTCATATCCTTTCTCCACAATTTGCCCTACACTTATCAAATTTTTAGGAATAGTAGGAACATAAAGTACCTTACTCAGAAGTGTACTTCCATTCTTTGTTTTCACTGATCCAATGCTCTCCACTTTATGTTTAGTATTATCACCTGTCTGAACTGTATGTCCATTTACCCTTGCTTCCATATCAGTCATCAAGGATAGATTCCCACTCAGATGGTTACTGCACCCTGAGTCAATATAAAACACTCTTTGATCTTCTCCCATTGATTCATGAGTTGCATTCAAGATAAGAGTCATGTCATCCTTCTGATCTGATGCATAATTGTAATAATTGTTGTTGTAGGACTGAGATTGGAAGTTTCTTCCACCTCCTCTACCATATGATGTCCTACCTCCTCTTCCTCTGAAATTGCCTCTTTGGTTTCTGCCTCCTCTACCTCTTTGACTATAATTCTGATTGTTGCTTCCACCATTTTGATTGTTATACCAACAATCATTTGCCAAATCATTTGTTCTGCCACAAATCCAACAAGCTTTAGCATTATCTTTGTTCTTACCTCCTCTTCCTTTACCTCTGAAATTTGTCTTCCCTTTTGTGAAATTGGCTTGATTTGAATTCCCTTCATCATCATTTGATTGCTTTCCCTTGCCATTCTTTTTCTTGTCTTTGGAGTACATAGCTTGACTTGTACTTCTATCATTATCTCCTTTAAGATCCTGCTCAAAGGTTAGCATATGTCCTAGCAATTGATTAAGATCAGGAGTAAAGTGATCAAGTGACAATTCTATAGACAATATAAAAGGCTTCCACTTCTCATCTCCTCTTAGACCTGTAAGTATTTGTCTTACCAACTTTTCCTCTTCAATGTCTTCATCCACTGCTCCCAAGCTATCTGCAATATCTTTCATCCTTGCCACATAATCTGAAATTGATTGTGAGCTCTTCTTCTTGAAGGTTGTGAACTCAGCCCATAGTGAGGACTTCCTTGACTTAGTAGTATTTTGGAAATGCTCTTCCAAGGCATTCCAAACATCTGTAGCACTTTCCAAACCTCTGATGTGAGGTAAAAGATAATCATTTACAGCCATGTAGATGATACTCCTTGCTTGAGCATCCTTTCTCATCCAAGTCTTCAACATTGCAAGTTCTTCCCTAGTAGGAATACTTGGATCTGCAAACTCTGGTTTTTCTTCATCTCCTGTAATAAATGCTATAAGGTCTTTGCTCATGAGGTGTGCTTCCATCCTCATGGACCATGCTGGATAGTTCTCCCTATCTAGCTTATCAATTTGCAAGCTTTCTCCCATCCTTGACTTTCTGTATCTGCAATTACTATGGTTTATGAAGAGAAAGTGTACCTTTGATATAATCTTTGTCCTTCTTGATTCTTTCAAACTTGTACTATGAACTTCTGCAAGTTATCTTCAATAATTTGTCCTTATCCTCCTTTGATTTGGAAGATCTTCAATATCTGCACCAGTCGGAACTTCGATTATCTTTTCTTCTCTTGTACTTCACCTTTAGCTCTGATACCACTGTTGGAGACCTTTTAATCTCCAAAGGTTTGATCTACACTGACTTAAGAACACTTCTATGTCAGCTATAAACCAAACTTTACACAAACAATGTTCCTTTTTACCAAAACTTCAAGCAACACTTCTCTGAGTGAAAAGTGTCAACTTCAGAAAGTCTGCTTCAGATATCAACTTCTTTACCTGCACAAATCTTCAAATTTCTTCAAGTAAATGATGCACAAGTATTAGCAATACCTTTGCGCAATCATACTAGCCATTAGTTCTCAAAACTAATCACCAAAAGTTTAATTTGATCATTAAGATCAAATATATGTCAGAAAATGACTCTCAGAAGTTGCGCCTTCGACATAGCCAACTTCTTAACTTGATTTCTCCCAATCTGGAATCCGTTTTGCTAAATGCTTTTAGCCGTAGCTTCCTTATCTTCTAACTTAAATTTTAAGTGCTCACTCATCAAAAACTTTACAGTATACACTCAGATCTGATCAAAACACTGAGACGGAAAAGTGCGCTACTTTCAGGCTTCAGTTCTCACATTCTACATATGAATGTTCCTAATGATCATTCTCACAGTAGGAGAGGAATTAGATTCTGAAACTCTAGACATAGCTTCATTAGCTTCTCAATTAGATGTGTACAAAAGGATTTCTGATCCACATGATCAGACAGAGAGCACTCAGAGAAAAACCCGTCGCTATTTTCTGGGAAAAAACTCTCTACACATCTTCCTCAAAATTGTCATTTACAAAATGACTCTATTACTTTCTCTCATACATTTCTTGTCATAATTATCTTATATATACACGACTTTGGACTCATCTCGCGTCTATGACTCTACTCCTTATCATCCTAAAGATTTTAACTATGGTAGCTTACAAGATTCTTCACTTATATATACATATGTGTACAAGACAACATCCTGAATTCTTCTTCATTTTGCAAATGTCTTCCTTTGCTTCATTCTGACCATAAGCATTCTCCAAGATCTGTATAATCACCAATTTGTGATTGGTTTGCTCCAACAGAGCTCTCCTCTAAAATCTTTGAACTTGAACGAATAAGTGAAACAAGACTAAGAGCTGCCGCAGGGATATATGCAGCTAAGAAAAGACAGAAGGCATACTTTGATGCCCATGTGAAGGATAAGGGCTTGAAAGCAGGAGACTTAGTTTTAGTCTACACTTTGAAGCAACATGCATGGAAATTAGAGAAGAGAGGCTATGGTCCTATGATCATAAATAGGATCTCAACTAGCGGAGCAGTTCGATTAGCTATAGTAGAAGGTGACATCCTGTGGAAACCCCTTGCATGGGTGAGGTGGAACTTCCCCTCTACATTTAAGATGTTCTAATGATAGTTAAAGTACTAGTGTGTCAAGACGAGGATCTCACCAAACCTCTTGTCTTGGGCCAAGACTGGATCTATGATCATGCAGTCAACCTCAACCTACCTAGAAGGTGGGCTTCTTCAGGTTTGGGTAAATCAAAATCGCATTACAATTGAGTTAGAAAACGAAGCACTCAAGGGATTATGAAAGGCACAAACTCCTCGTCCTTCCAGGAGTACACATGAAGATGATGACGCTATTCCTGTCCAAAACTATGTGATGCAAAGGAATGATTGTCTCAACAAAGAAGTCAAGGACACGACGGAACTCCCTTCCTTTCCAAAAGTCATAGGAATGCGGAAACCAAAGGCGAACAAAAGGTAGAAAAAGCAGACGACCTATGCTCGAATTCAAAAGAAAGCATGAAGCAAGGTGTCTCAACCATCAAAACAAGTGTGGAAAGGCGATCACCCTGTTTTGGTCAAACCACAACCATTGGCTCAACTTCTCAAAGATTCTTCTACGAAAGTAAAGTCTATCTGGGCACCCAAGAAGTCGATGAAGGCTGACCCACACACAAGACAAATTTGGGTGCCTAAGGCTTGCTTGCGGGCTCAAATAGGCACACATAAACCACACCCTTCATAGCATAATTAATTCACACAAACAGCTAAGTTCCACTCTCATTCGACATGCACAAACACCTATTCATCCAGGAGCACGGGCAGAATCACTTGTAAATGGGTCCATAAAAAGCCTCATTTCCAAGTAGACCTTTTGATAAAGCCCTCTAGAGTCTCCACAAAATCAAAAACACAAGCCATTCACCATGCTTGACAACCCAAATCTGGTAATAAACCACCTGATCCCATTGTAAAGTCACCTCCACTTACTAACTGTATCCACACTGCACCCTACCACCCTAACTAGCACATAGGAACCCTGCATCGGCTAACCGCACTTCACACTCACAACCACACGAGCACTAACTAACTAACTAACTACATCACAGTTCGGCATGTTAATGTTATAACGGGGACACATGACCACTTTGTGTCCATTTGCAATGTTAACATTCATTTGTATATTCTCATAGAATCGGCGATCGATCTCCTCAATATGGTCGAGGCTACAGGAATGAGCTCCCAGGCAGGCACTAGCACTCAGATAGTAGACATTGAAAGTCTCCCTATTCAGGAGGAGTTGAAGGAAAGGCCACAGGTGTTGAGAGCATTACATATCATTCCGATTCAAAACCCCCCCCAAGGGCACACATCACCAGTAAGCAAGAACTCCCATTGGTTCAGTGAAGTTGCAGGACTGCTTTGGTTCAGTCTATACTTAGCAGACACCTTCAACCTGACAATTCACATGCCGCATTGGATTATTGACCAAATCCATCTTGCACACCAACGTTGGTACAAGAAATAGAATTCAGTGCTATATGGGTGTTGTGCACTCACCAGAATTGTATACCGATGCTTGGCATATGATGTGCCAATCCAAAGGGCGCTGATCTAGACTAGGGTGCAAGATTTTCAGCGAAGGCTATCAGCTGCAGGACCTCCTTCAAAGAAAATGAGGGGAGCTGTTCAGATGCCTTGTGCACAGGCCCGAGGTGCAACTCTGACACTGGAAATGATGCCACCATCCTAGAGGCGCGTGCAACCCTTTACCATCAGGTTACCAAGGCACAGTGCAGAAGGGCCTAATCTAGTGTTCCCACCGCTACCCACCAATTTAGAGTTCCCTCATGGTTTTAAGTTGGAGGATTCGACTGATGAGGAGGTAGCAAGGATCATTAATGCTACTAATTTGGAAGTTGAAGCAGAGCAATTAAGTGGGCAACAAACTATCACGGACCAGCCCCACCCAACTCAACTAGAAGTTGTCGAAGTAGATGAAGATGAAGAGGAGACTGCAGAAGAGGAGCAAGATGATGAACAAGAAGGACCATCCGACGAAGGGGAGCATGAAAATGAGCAACACATTATACCAGAACTTGTGGGAGCCCTAGCTTATATGAAGCAACTAAAAAGACTGTATGATACTATCAACCTGGTTCAGGAACAACACAAACTATCTTTGGCAACAGGAAAGGCCTTGATGAACCAGATATTTGAAAAATAAGGTGTAGATGATCAATACAGGGCTACTCTCGACATGCTAACTGATGCACTAGGAGTACCAGAGACCATGCACACTACCCTTGCACACTCACAGAGATTTGAGCGACGACACGGGAGACGTCCCCCCAGACCAGGGAAGCAGATAAATATTTTGGTAACAGAACCACATGGCACCACCTCCACAACCACTGGCACAGCTCACTCCATTCAAGATACTAACGAAGCCCACACCTCAAGTGCACCCCCATCACCACCTTTGCCACCCTCCCCTCCAACTCCACCACCCTCACCTCCTACCACCACGGTCACCACTACTGTCACAGCCACAACCTCCACTTCCCTTAGTGAAGCACAAATGGTGATTCAACCTTCACAATCCACACAACTTGACACCACCACTATTCTAATTGCCACAATGAAAACTGTAATCCTAACTGTCGTTACTAAAAATCTCGTTCCCCCTGTCACACTTCTCGATGGCTCATATGCACAACTGCACACACCACTATACACCTTCATGACCATCACCACACCTACCATTCCCATGTACACAATAACTCCCACGACCGCATCCACGTATGACTTCATGGACATATCACCCACTTTCGCACCTTTCCCTCCCCCCATATTCCCACAATCTCCCATTCCCCCACCACCCACTTCACCATTCTCAAGCACAGCATACACACTCCCTTTCCCTTTTCCTTACCCTCCTGCATTTAACACCTCCCCATCATCCACTACTATCAATAATGTATTCAATAATTTGTATCAATGTATGTCTCAATTACAACATCATTACGAGCATTTAGATGCTCAGCATACGAGCCTGTTCAGAACCCATGAAACGCTACAAGAAAGATTCATAAACTTGGAGAAGGACAAGAGGCTACTACAACAGCAGTATGATACCTTACAGGTGCAACATGATCAATTAGTGGCCAATCCTCCCCAACCAGACATAGAGGAAAAAGAACAACTCGATGAAATGCTATACGCCCAAATAACCGACAATCTCAAGCTTCGACGTAATATTGCCTTACTACGGAAACACATTTCTACAGCACTAGAAGAAAATAAAAGACTCCAACAAGAGAATGAAGAAAACCTAGAAGCAGCAATGGAAGGATCACCACAGGAGATCGACCTAGAGCGCTTAGAAGCCATCGCGTCAGCAAACATGCAAATCGTGTTGGACACCCATGCCAACCTCCTAGAAGCATATGATGCCTTAGAGAAAGAGCGGGATGACCTACCCAAGAAATTGACCACTCAACAAGAGTCACCAAAAGAAGTAACAGCCACAGTTGACACATCCGAAGAGGTCGCAGAACTGAGAGCACAACTGGCAAAACTGCAAAATAGAATTCTTCAATATGAGCGTCAACCTTCTCCCCTTGTGGAGCCGGAGCCGGAGGACTTGGTTCAAATTGAAGTTGAGGAGACTTTCGAGGATCCTTATGTACCCATGCCTATGCCAAGGGGCAAACAAACATAGGAAGGAATGGACACATTTGAGATTGAAGCTCCATAATGGATGCAAAAATTAGAAAAGGTTGGTCCAACCCATGATGATACAGTTGCAGTGCAGATACAGTCCATGTCCCGACTGGAAGAGGTGGTCATCAAATCAGATTACTTCAAAAACCTATCCCATCATCGATGGATTGGCACTTTAGATGATTTGTTAATGCTGAGATAAAGCAGCACACCACAAAAGAACCAACCTCGGCAACACAATTTGCACCAGATGACATTCCCGAAAGTGCAACACATGGCAACATATTTCAACCTACATGGAGGATACGCCTACTAGAAACATACCCCGAGATGGTGCGCACTTGGAATAATATGCCCTTATACATCAAGTATAACCCTTGCTACTGCCCCGTCTTTCGATGAAGATCATGGCCCGAGTACACCAAAACAGTTTTGACAGTTAAAGGATGTGACAAATGGCTAAATCATGTATACTTGGCACCACCTCGTGGCCAACCCACGGTCGCATACATGATTTCAACCATTCGGCATTGGGGAATCAGATTCAAGAATGTACCAGACCATGGCACAGATGTGACCTCAAAATATTTGAGCTAATGCTGCTTACATTCCGGGCCCTTAAAATTTTCAAAGAACCTCACCTTTCGGCTCTCGGATTCAATGAAGGCAACCAAGATCTCGTCTATGATATGAGCACCACACCATCCATCAACGTTGTATATGTATGGCATGCTCGTATCAAGTATCAAGTATCTCGCAGCCTGCTTCGTGAGAGAGCGGGGAGTGTTGGCAGTGGTCAGGGCAGTCAAGGACTTATGAGACAAGGAAGCCAATGAGAAGGACCAAGTAGGCAAAGCAATCAACAAAGATCTGGCAAATAGGCCTATCGTTTTTCATGATTTAATATTTCCCAAATAGTGATTTTAGTCACTCCACACCATTGTAAATATCATTTTTTATTATTCCTACTCCATTTTGTACAAGCCAAGGATTCCTCAAGCTTGAGGAGTGTTAGCAGTATTTATGCACCAATTTTCATAATTTTCAGAGCTCCTTTGAGCCTCCAAAATAGCCTAGGAACCTAATTTTTAACTAGGCCGGACACTAGGTCTGGACAGGACCAAAGCTAGTCAACAACTATAAAAAGAGCTAGAGAGCTCATTTTTGGGGTTAGCTTATTGTAGGTTTGAACTTGTATGAGAACTCTTTTGCAATAGAAGTTACTCCATTGTCTCTCTCTCTCTTTGTTCCTGCCTTGTGTGTGCATGTTAGTGTGCTTCTCACTCACACATTTGTGCCATCACTTGTTCGAGGTCTTCATACCATCCTCATGTCTTCCGGATTGACATTAAAGGAGTTGCTACTCATCACTAAGCTACAGTCGGTTTAGCATTTCCACCGTGAGGGGTTCTTGATATAGTTTCACTTTGCGTCCACTGATCTAACTAGGTAGGATATCACCTTCTAGAGTAGCTAATTGAATTGCTCCACTCATTGAAATCCTATTGATGATCATAGGTCCATAGCCTCTCTTCTCCAATTTCCAAGCATGTTGTTTCAATGTGTATACCAAGAATAAGTCCCCCGCTTTCAAACCTTTACCTTTCACATGGGCATCAAAGTATGCTTTTGTCTTTTCTTGGTCGCATAATGTTGGCAGTCAAGGAACTGAAGGACTCACAAGGCAAGGAAGCTTACGAAGGGAGTCAGAGCGACGAGAAGGCACAAGCAGACAGAGTAGTCAACGACGATCTGGCAAGTAGGCCAATATTTTTTTCAGGACACTAAAACATATCAAAGAGGTGGACATACAAGGAGAAGGAGCAAGTAGGGAGCTCAAAGATGTGTATGTCAAATTGTTAGAAGAAATCCCTACAACAATAGTGATTTTCATCACTAAAAGCCATTGTAGATACCATTTCATATTTTTGTAGCTCCATTTTGTGTAAGCCAAGGAGTCCTTGAGCTTGAGGAGCATTCGAAGTAGCTACCTACCAATTTTCATAATTTTTAGACTTCGTTTGAGTCTTCAAATAGGCCCTAGAACCTAATTTTTAACTAGGCTGGACACTAGGTCTGGACACGGCCAAAACCTAGTCAAAAACTATAAATAGAGCTAGAGAGCTCATTTTGAGGTTAGCTTGTAATTGATTTGAACTTGTAAGAGCTTTTTGAAAGTAATCTAAGAACTCCATTGCTTCGCACTCTTTGTCTTACCTTGTGTGCGTGTGTGTGTGTATGTGTGTGCATGTTAGTGTGCTTCTCACTCACGCACTTGTGCCTTCACTTGCTCGAGGTCATCATACCATCCTCATGTCTTCCCGGATTGACATTAAAGGAGGTGCTACTCATTACTGAGCTACACCAAATTTTGGCGCCATTGCCGGGGATCGAGCTTTGAGGACGAGCATGTGATGGTAAGACGTAGAATTGAGACGTTGGCGTTGTAGGTAATTTCTTCACTCTTCTTATTTTTTCTCTTTCTTACCTCACCACCATCATCACCATCATCATCCTCACCATATCCGATCTCCATCTCCATCATCGCGAAAATTTTCAGTTTTTGATCATATCACCTTCTCCACCTCATTTCCCTCATTCCACTTGTGAGAGAGAGAGAGCGAGAGAGTGAGAGAGCGATATTGTGTGCGTTGTTTTTGCATGTTTCTTGAGCTTTCTTGCAGGTACTTGCTGCATCATCATCTCCAGCACTCCGTGCAGGTATGAAACATCACGAAACTGTCTCTGTGTCGCCGAAGTCTGTCGATCGCGATCGACAAAAAAACCGCCCATTTGGTAAAACAAAGTGCACCTCCATAATCTACATGATGAGCACATGCTAAATCACTAAAAACAGTTAAAAAATTCCGAGCTCCTCTGTCAATCGTGATTGATACAGTCGATCGTGACTCACACCCACGACTGACAACTTCTGTCAATCGCGACCGATAGATCTGTCAATCGCGACCGACAGAGACGACCGACTGACCCTGTCAATCGCGATTGACACCATCGATCGCGATCGACAGCCACGACTGATACCTCTGTCAGTCGTGATTGACACCGTCGATTGCGACCGACTGAATTTTGGTAATTGACTAAATTTCACGCGTTGCCACGTGTCCATCGCGACGGATACAGCCCCGATCGACTGAATTTACGACGAAAATCCCAGAACATGTGTCGATTGCGATTGACACTATCGATCGCGATTGACAGGACCCACGATCGACTCTGTCGATCGTGATTGACACTGTCGATCGCGATTGACGTGTCGATCACGACCGACAGGCCCCGACGGACACCTCTATCAATCGCAATTGACAGACCTGTCGATCGCGATTGACAGGCTTTCCAGCCAAAAAAATTAGGGTTTTATTCCAAGTTTTGGGGATAGTTTGTAGGCATATTGGTCTAGCAATTAGTGATTTGTGAGGTACTTACAAGTGTGTCTTGAGAAAAATCCTGTGTATCAAATACCAAACCTAGGGGGAACAAAACCAAGGGATCTCTAGAATTGTTTGCAATAAAGACAGGGGACATAATTGATATCCAAATTGCAGGCACAAATGTGATCTGTCTGTCATTTGAGTTTAAGTCTTGAGCTAATTTTGGGACTTTCACAGGTCCATTGAGAGCATTCGAGAGCATCCAAGGCAAGGGTTTCTTTGCAAGCTTGAGAAGCGGGTTCTTGAGCATCATAAAGCAAGGGATCAACAAGTAAGGTCAGAATACTCTCAACACCCTCTGTCAATTCCTAGCTCAGGCTAAGTACGAATAGTGCTAGAAGTAAACCTGGGCGACGATAGGTAGTATTCAAGTTGAAGACCACCTAAAAACTCAAGTTCAAGCTAGAAACATAACCTCTGTATTGTCGATAACTTAAAGGAAAAGTACCTAACGTGGAACGATCAACCTAAAAGTACGGAAAAAAACACTCAATTGCTCCTCACGACGTGATATCAGACGAGTGTAAACAGGATAATCAACATAAAAAGGAATCAAGTAATTGATACAAAAGAACTCAGCAATGAGGTTGTACTTGGGCAAAATAGGGGCTACTTAAATAGGCATATGAACCTTAGATCAGGACGGCATCTAGTAAGGGATAGACAAAGTCTTAGGTCTTCGGAGGCTAGCGTTAATCATACTGCTAGGTCTTGGGCCCAACAGTTGAGTCACCACTCGCATTACCCTAGCTCTGAGACTAGTGAATCAGAGATGTCCCAAGGTATGGACAGACCTACAGGAAGTACAGGTGTGCCATATCTGTATAGGGTGGAAGGCCCCTACAAGATGTAGTTGGAATACCTTAGGACCAACCGATTAGGTGCTAGCATCTATGAGGATGGCCTAGGAAGATCCGTGGTCCAGATTAAAAACCCCGACCAGTCCATTGGACTAGAATGCCCAGCTGTCAAGTTCGAAAATGGAGCATACCTGGATAAAGAAAGAACCATATACGTAGTCACCAGTCACCCGGAGAGGACAGATGAATTCGGGAATGTGATCCCTGAGACGGACATAGATGACCTAGAACAAGGGAACGTAGGAGGAGAGCCTAGGACCCCTCGAGGGAAGTCTGTTCTTACTAGAATCCTCAATCCTGAGTGGGTTCCCCAGGACAATAAGAGTATAGATCTGCTCCTAAACCAAGAGACCGATGAAGCCTTTTGGAGGTATAAATCAAATAGGCCAAATGATGTAGGGTCAATCCTGATCTATGAGTTCAAAGATCCTGATAGCCCAGGCAGAGTGACTTACTTAGATCACGCTTCAGAGAGGATCTTTGTGGTTACAGAACATGACAGGCATGGTTATACTTGGAAGGGTGAATTTGTTTTCCCCCAACCAAGATCGAACGTGTCCTATGGTCACCCTGGAGTTGGAACATCCCAAGCTCATGGAACTCAAAGAGACAAAAGTAGAGATAGGCCAGAAGTAAGCTTTGCCAACCCAGGGGGCAGAGAAAGAACGAGGACGGAAACAAATAGAGTAGAACCTGAGGTACTTAGAGCTCCCAGGAATCAAAGAAATGCGGATGAGTTCCCTCTACCACGACCTAGAGAGCACACAAGGACTTTGAGACCGACTCAGCTAGTTAAGTCCATGAAGAACTACTTCGATGGCACTGGAGATCCATACGATCATGTGGCTGAGTTTAGGCAAGTCTTGATAGCTGAATAAGTGGAAGATCTGTTTACGCAGTACAATGCCTTTGGTCTAACCCTTAGGAACACTGCCCTGACATGGTTTCAGCCACTAAACGAGAGGCAGTTCAGGAGCATAGACCAACTTCTAGAGGCATTCATTATCGAATTCTCTAAAAGTGGCATAAGACATAACACTTCCCCCTCGCTGGTTCACAGCTTCAAGCAAACCCCTCAAGAAACCGTGAGACTTGCTGGAAGAAGATTTAGGCAATACCTAGAGAGATGCCATGTCCCTGAGTTACTCACACCAGCTAAGCAAGTGGCTTTGTTCTTGGATGGATTGCTAAGTACCAAATTGAGATCATATGTGTACTTGAAGGACCCTAGGACCATAGAAGAGTGTGTACGCATGTGCATTGACATCGAGGATAACCTATGGGAAGAGCTAGAGCTTTCCAAAATCTACAAAGACTCAGATAGTGCCTCTAGCCTCTCTTCCTCGCAATCCACATCTATTGAGGAATTAGCAGAGAAAGTAGCTCAGAAATTAGGTGTCAGTAGCAAACAGATCCCAAGATTTGCCCCTATGAAAAGATGCTATACTTGTGGAGGTGACCATATGGTGAATGTATGTCCCATTATGGCTCAACCCCAAGTAAATCCTAGTAGCCAATACTGCACCATAGAACGAAGATACACAAATCACACAGCACAAGACTGCCCATACAATAAGCAAGCGGTTAGGCAAACCTACCCTCAGCCATACCAACAAGGCAGATACCAGAGTCAATACCCACCACAACAGTATACTAGGCCTCAGCAAAATTACCAACCGCAATATCAGGCCCAACTGAGACCCCAGCCAGTGCTAGCACAACAACCACTTGCTCCTACTAATGTGATTCCGGTAAAGTATGCTGCTGCAGAAGAAAACCTGAATAGAGCTATAGTCCCAGTGACACCATTAATTTCAGAAAGTGATCCCAGCGACCATAGCTTTGATTCTACGCATGTTGATAGTCCCCAGGCTTACTACATGCAGTCTCCCGAACATGGTGAGTCCTACTACAGTGAGGAACCGAGTGAACCTATTTGGGAGCCAGAGTATGCTAATGTCATGTACGCAAACCCCAACTCCAGACCTCAACCTAGGCAAGTAAGACCCCCATTTCCTAAAGGACCATGTGTTAGCTGGGAAATTGTTAATGATTCTACACTTACATGTTCCATTTTGGAGATTTTTCATTTGAATGTAGGTGTTTTGCAAGGAAGAGTTGATGGTTGGTAGTATTAAGATCCATTCAAATGTGGATGCATGGATCAAGAGCAGTATGGGTGGAGCTATGTATGGTTTTCAGTTGACGGGAATAGATGATCACCCCAAAGAGTACAGCACTTACGCTTGTCTACTTTATCGCTCTCCCTAATGGATTAGCATGCAGTCCAAGGGGAGAGGACCTGAAGCAGAACATGAAGAAGACAAAGGCATCTCGAATGGATGTAGACCCTTGGAAAACTCCTTGAAGAGACCAAGAAGTTTTTCTGTTCTTTTCCTTGAGAATAATGGGAAAACACAGATTGGTTACAATATGCTTGCAAAGGCACATCAAAGGCTCACAAGAAAAAAATGATAGCAAGTTGAAGCAAGCATATGATGTTCGACCCTATTTTGGTGTGATTGATACCCTTTAAGAATATGACATGGGGAAGAAGTTACAGCATGCTTATGAATCATTCCATATCTGCAACTAATTTTGTTCCTATTCTAGATGTTTGGTGGCCCTTGTCAGAGGGGAGCATTGAAGAAAAAAGGGTCAAACCTGCTGCAACAACGGATTTTTTAACAATAATCATGGCTGATGACGGGGAAGTTAGAAAAGGAGGAAACAAAAAAAAGGGGGTTTTTTTGTTCTACCCGTGTGTATAGGTATGGAGGAGATTACGAGTGATTGGCTCTCTCGGCTCTGCTCGTGGTTGTCTTTGTGCAGAGGGGGTTGTTGATTAGGAGGGAGAACGAAGGCTCTTGGCCATTCTTGGGGAGTTTTCATATAGCGGCAATAGAAGAAGGGGAGATTATTTGGAGGAGAGTAGTAGAGAAAAGGGGGTGGAACTGTTCGGATTTGCTATCTTATGGCTCATCTGATGAAGAGGGGCTGTTGGCCAGTATGAGCGCTGTTGAGGAGTGAGTATCTTCATAGAGGGGGGAGCCAATACGGCGCAGAGAGAGGTCCAATTCACGCAACCCCACAGCAGACAGACTTCAGCTATACATATGTGCAGAAGGGCGAGTATAATCAGAGATTTTTGGAGCTTGTTGGGAAGGAAAAGAGGAGACAGCACATGATGTCGAAGAACGGGAGGACACGCGCAAGGAGGAGAAAAGATTGCATGTTAAATTGAGGGATGTGTGCGACTGTGGAAGGGGGAGCATCCGACACCGAACTGCTAGAGAAGAGAAGAAGGTCAATACCCACGTTAGCATTGTCATCGCTTTTGAGATAAGCTTTCGCTTGCTTTTCTTTATGATGTCAGTAACTGAATAATGCACAGAATTGATAGAATGACCATGCATGAAATTTGTCCATAATCGATACATGATTTAGTTATTCTATGGAAATCTTAATGTTGTTCAATCACAGAAATTGCGCTGTCAAGTGTCATGTTAAACTATTTAATATAACAATTGATGTATTGTTATCGAGCGTGTAATTGCTGCAGGCGATGAAAACGATATTTGTGGAAATCTTTCGTGATAACAAATCTGATAGATATTAGTTGTTGCCTTTTTTTTTGTCCTTATGAGAAACCATCTGAGTCAGAGTGTTGCGCTGCTATCGAAAAGTTGTAAAGACTGCTCTTCGATTAATATTTTGTCATGTGGTTTCTTTTGAATGGTTGGGTATTTATCATGACTTTTATTCCTGAATCATATTTTCCATCTTTCTCATACATTATGTATGGAATTCCAGGCCCGCACACATGTTTATGGTATTGTTGAATCACATGTATACACAATATTTCTGAACGAGTTAAAGTCTTAGTTTACATTCTATCTCGCCCAGGGTATAGAATTGGTTAACTGTTGAGAACTACAACTATTTGGTTGATACTTGAAATAAGATGTATAGGGATAAACGGATATGACCCGAAGAGCCAACGCCATTAGATCATGAATTTTGTTGCGCAAGAGCTAACTCTCTTATTCTCTCATTATATGCGCTCCATTTAGTCTATTGATTCTGATGAGATTTTGACAATCCAAAGTACAACAACAGACAAGCTGAGACCAGAGTAGAGACACATGTGACATTCAATTGAAGTCGAAGATTGATGGATATTACATTACTTAATGAAGTAAATTCATTTGCCATAGTTAATGAAATGAAAGAAACTGCTTCCAGCTCACTTGGAAAATCTGCTGGCTTTATGAGTTAGGAATCAACGATAAATTTTTGTGTGCTTTACTATAACCTACAGCTAGTGAGTTCTAATTTGATGATGACTTTTGTGTATTTCTCTGAGACATTATGATTCAGTTGTAAAATTGCTGCTACCATATATATGTTCTTTGATGTGGTAAAATATTCATAGTAATTTCCACCGAAGTATGGCAGTAAAACTACACTTGAATATGTATGAAACACAAAAGAGGTACGTTATATATTGAAAAAGGTGTTCTGGTTGATATTTCAAGGTCAAAAGATTTAGTACTTCAATTGCGGAGAGTGATCGAGGGAAACGAAGGAAGTGAGTGACTATGTGAACTTGTCTACTTTCGAGTGTCTGAGTGCATGGAGTGGGTGGTAGAATAAGTTCCTGACTTTGAGTATGTTTGAGTGAGACTGTTGGGGGTTGAGAGTGAAAGAGATTGTGTTTAATAGAGGGAGAATAGAAGGGTTGAGAAATCGGAAAGAAGGAAGTGAGAAGACTTGGACTCCGGAAAATAGAGAGATTCTACTGAGGATCGAGAACGTGAACCACATTAGTCAAATTGTTGCTTGAGGGTAAAATAAACCTAGCAAGTTACTAGGAGAAATTGCATAGAGATAGCTAGATATAGGTGCGGTTATTTGCACATTTTCTGACCTGAAGACCTTATCCATTTGGCGATCCTACTGGGGATACCTAAAGAGGATATATTCGAGAGCAATTGTGGACTCGGAGTAAAAGAAAGTGGCATATTACAAGTTGATGGAATCAAACATAGGTGTATCTAAGACACTTTCCCTTGGACTAAGAGACCGTATCATTTTGGTGCGTCTGTCAGGAATAGCTTGGCACGTCTCTATAAGAGAGTGCCATAGGTTCGCCTAGCACCACATGTTGGCCGAGCTTGCGGACCCAAGATCTAGTACATGAGCGAGCGAAGCTCATCCTCAGGAGCAACACAAACGCAAAGAGAGGAACGCGCTCAGAGAAGAGCCCTGGAAAGAGAAAGGAAGAGGTGGGAGTTGCAAGGTGAGTCTATCTCGACTAGCTCGAAAAAATCTGCTAAAAACGTGTACTCCCGTAGGAGAGCCGCGAATCAAGTGCAAAAGTTTGAAGGAGGGATCCTGAGGCCGCGTGCACTAAATTTTTGGGATCGAAGTGATATTGACATCACACCTCTGTTCGAAATGGCTCAACGGATTTCGGTTCATTTGGGGGACTTCACCAAGTTCTCAGGTGCTTTGGACAAGGATCCTGATAGTTTTATCCAGCTGTTTGAGGTTACTTGTGAGGCCAACGAGGTAGTTGACCAGGGTCAAAGGTTGAGGATTTTTCCGGCTATTCTTCGTGATGAGGCAGCCAATTGGTATGGGAATTTGACACCACAAGAGCGTGGAACTTATCAGATGCTCAAGGAAGCCTTCTTGGCAAAGTTCCGACGACAAGGCTTCCAAGATAGATTGGCCCAACAGATGGATTACTTGCGACAGGGAGTCAATGAGAGCATCGATAACTACATTCAGAGAATGGAAACATTGGTAAGAAAGATGGGCGCAAATGCCCCGAACGATGAGACACTGAAAAGAAGATTCATTGCAGGATTGAGAGATCCTACGGCGCAGTAGCATATCAGCCTGACAAGACCGGCAACCTTAATAGATGCTAAGGAACAAGCAAGGCTTTGGGAGGAAGTACAATTATGCCAACAGAGGAAGATGGAGCTCTTATACGAGCCAATGGGAGGCCCAAGAAACATACCAATGAAAAATCCTGGCCAAGAAAGTCCCGCATTGACGACCCCAGCTTTTGTAGCTGCCACTAGCATGTCAGGCGAGGTAAAGCCTGTGCTAACTGAAGAACGAATATTGGAGTTGGTCACACAAGCTATAAAAGCTGCCACAATGACCCAGGAAACATACACAGTAAAACCAGAGGTAGCTACAAACCCGAATGAAGTGTTTAGATCGAACACATGGTGTGGAAAGTGCCATGGTTACGGCCATTTGGCTTCAGAATGCCCTACAGTCTCAAGAGTATTCACAGATAGATCACCACCTAGAATGCGTTGCACTTTTTGTGGAAGGACAAATCACACAGAGGACCGATGTTACAACAAGAGGGCCTATGAAGAGAGGACCATGAAATCGGGAGATACAAGAGAAAGAACCTACACGGGATTGCCTGCTCAAAGTGTCCCGCCTACATCTCATTGGGAAAATAGACAAACTTATGGATATGGTGCTCAGGGTCAAGGAGGAGACTATCCGAGAGGAGCCGCACGTGATCAAAGAAGAGACGGTCCAATCCAGTGTTGGAGGTGCCATGGCTTTGGCCATACTCAATCTAGATGTCCAAACGAAAAGAAACCAATTGATTATACCCCACTATGTAGGTACTGTAGTGGAGAGGGCCACTTTGATGAAGATTGTCCAAAACGAAGAGCTTCCACTGGCAAGGATAAGGGACCAGTAGGGTCCTCGAATTATGTTGATACTCAGATGCATTCCACAACGAGAGCTCAAGAGCACATTCCTACAATCGGAGTAGTGTTCAAGACACCGAACCCTCAAGAAGGCTCTAGCTCGTCAATGCACTTTGTGGATGCTTACCGGGCCAAGAAACCGCATAAAGAGCCAACTGTGGCGGTAGTCACAAGAACTCAAGAGTATTTGAAGAAAAATCTAGAAGGTGAAAGCGGAAAAGCAAGCCAAGAGAAGATACCCGAACATGAAGAGGTAGAAAACCAAGTTGGAGGATTTGATGAGCAGCAAGAGTTTGAGGATGGGGAAGAGATCGAAATCCTTCCACCAGTGACCAAGGATTTTGTGCCAGGCATAGCACCATTCCCTGAAAGATTAAGGGCTCCGAAGTGTAGGAAGGAAAGACAAAGTTTGGAGGAAGTGGACATCGTAAAGCTGCTCGCTAACACGGAAGTCACGCTAGACATTGGCACATTGCTGAAGTGTTCACCTGCATATAGGAAACAATTCTACCACGAATATATCAATAAGCCGAGGAAAGCCCGAGAGAAAAAGAGACAAGATAAAGATGTCCAAGGGATCATTCAAAGTATTACGACGCAAATTGATTCGAATGCTCCAGCTGTGACAGTCGAGATTAAAGGGTATGCAATCCCTGGTGCTCAGTTAGATAGTGGAGCCGCAGTCAACCTTATGACTGAATACATGATGAAAGCTTTGGGCCTCAACCACATGGAAGAAACGCCGATGTCCTTGAGAATGGCAGATCAAACACAAGTGAAGCCTGCAAGCCTTTTGAAGAATGTAAGCACAGTTGTGGGCGGTCTAGAGTTTAAGGTTGATTATCTGATAGTAAGACCAAGGACCTCAGAGGCTACCTTCTCGATCTTACTTGGACGGCCATGCCTGGTGCAAGCCGAATGTGTGCACGATTGGCGCACAGGATTTATCACAATTGGACCAAAGGGCGATCGAATACAACTTCAAGTGTCTCCAAACTTGACCGGCAAGAAATCGACAACAGCTGAGGAAAGGGAACAAAAAGCAAAGGAAAAGGTTAGACAAGAAATGGTGCAGGTAAGATTTGCCTTGCGCACGGAGACTTCCAAGGACCTTTCACAGGATGGATTTAACCTGCAATTGTCCAACCTCCAACACGCGAAGGTGGGCGAGTACAAAGATCCACTATGTTACAAGGATGACTCAGACCAGGAGTTGCTAGGATGGTTGACACATACCAGTGAATTTGAGTGCTACATGTTGAGTATAGACGCAAAGGGAAACGAAGCTACCAAAGAAGAGTTGAAGCTGGAGTTAGCTCCGACAATGGAAGTACAACAGTTGAGAGAAAGGGTTAGAGTGCTAGAAGCAGAGCTTCTAAGGAGAAGTCGAGAATCGGAAAAGGAAGCGAAGAGTAAGACTAAAGTGTCAGAAGCCATTGCAAAAGCTGAACTAAAGAAATTGGGTCCAATCAAAACAGAACAAAACAATGATTTACTGGCCAACCATGCACGCGTGATCGGGGAGCACGTTCCAATCACAGCGTCATCAAGGAATAAGGAATATTCGCGAGAAGCTCAAGTGGAAAAATGGAAGTTTTTCCAGAAAAGTTCTTGAGCGTGGGGTCAGAGCTACCAGATGGAGTACGAGATCGCATTAAATTGGCACTCAAAAATTTCAGCAAGGCCTTTGCATGGTCATATAGTGATCTGAGAGGAATTGATCCCCGAATCTGCCAACATTATATAGATTTGGAAGAAGGCACCCGACCAATATGTCAACGACTTAGGCGGACAAATCCAATCTACTCGGAATTGATCAAGTTGGAATTGACTAAGTTATTGGAAGCAGGATTCATATATCCCATCGCATCCAGCAAGTGGGTATCACCAATTGTAGTGGTTCCGAAAAAAATAAGAAAATCCGTATTTGCATAGATTATCGAAAGTTGAACGAGCGCACAAAAAAGGATCACTTCCCTTTGTCGTTTACTGATCAAATCTTGGACAGAGTGGCTGGCCATAAATTTTACTCATTTTTGGATGGTTTTAGTGGGTACAACTAGATCCAAATCCATGAAGAGGATCAATCAAAAACTACTTTCACCACGGAATGGGGCACATATGCATATCGTGTGATGCCATTTGGATTATGCAATGCACCGGCCACATTCCAGAGGGCAATGATAGCTGCATATCAAGACTATTTACAGGATTGGATGGAGATATTCCTCGATGATTTTGCAATCAGAGGCAACGATGAAAACATGATGGAGAGGATCGAAGCTATTTTAAGAAGAAGCATTGAAAAAGGCATCGCATTAAATCCTGAAAAGTGTACATTTGGAGTACGAAGAGGATTGCTCTTGGGACATGTTATTTCCAAAAAAGGGATCGCGGTTGACGAGGATAAAGTACAAAAAATTGGACAACTTCCACCTCCTCAAAACTTGCGGCAACTCAAAGGATTTTTGGGGCATGCTAATTATTATCGACGATTTATATTAAATTTTGCATCAATAGCAGCACCACTGACGAATCTTTTGAGGAAAGACCAACAATATCAATGGACTGGAGAGTGTCAAGTTGCATTCGACTTGATCAAAGAGAGATTGATAAATGCACCGATTTTGGTAGCACCCGACTGGACGAAAGAATTTCATGTGCACACAGATGCTTCTCATACTGCGGTTGGAGCAGTGCTATGTCAAGGCGATGAAAGGAAATTGGACCACCCTATTTATTACGCAAGTCAAAACTTGAATAGCATGGAAAGAAACTACACAACTACAGAAAAGGAATGCCTCTCGATGATCTTTGCGGTAAACAAGTATCGGCATTACCTGATGGGAAAGCATTTCATGTTTTATGTGGATCACGAAGCCCTAAAGTATATCATCAATAAACCCGAGCTATCAGGGCAATTGATGAGGTGGATGCTACTCCTCCAAGAATTTCAGTTCACAGTGGTGATCAAACCAGGCAAAGCGCATATATTGGCTGACCATTTATCTCGAATTATTAATGAGGAGCCAATCTCTGGTGTGCTCGACGATGCTCCTGATGGACATCTATTTCAGGTTGATGCTAAGGTGCCTTGGTATGCCGACTTGGTGAATTTCTTGTGCACCACTAAATACCCGCCAGGAGCAAGCAAGAGAGAGAACCAAAAACTATTAGCACTGGCAAAACACCATAGCATCATTGGTGGGCAGCTCTATCGATATTTTGTCCATGAGAGCATTTATCGGAGGTGTCTCGAGGAAGAAGAAGCAACCCTAGTGTTGAGAGCATTGCATGATGAACCCTGCGGTGGGCATTTTGCTGGTGAGCTGACGGCAAGAAAGATCTTATTGGCTGGGTATTGGTGGCCAACGCTAGTCAAAGACTCTCACACATACTGTAAGAAATGCGACAAATGCCAAAGAATGGGCAAACCAACATTAGCACATGCAGCTCCACTTACGCCGGTGCTGGCTCTTAAGCCTTTTGAAAAATGGGGAATTTATTTTGTGGGGCCTATTGATCCTCCCTCAAGACGTAGATCCAATAGGTATATCTTGGTCTGCACTAACTATGTTACCAAGTGGGTAGAAGCCAAAGCTCTGAAGACTGACCGAGCTGTTGATGTAGCTAATTTCTTGTATGAGCAAATTATCACCCGATTCGGATGCCCGTTGGAGATAGTGAGTGATAGAGGAACACATTTTGTCAATGAATTGATCGAGGAATTAATGGAATTGTATAAGATCAAACATAGGAAAAGCACTCCATATTACCCGAGGGCGAATGGACAAGTGGAGGTCACCAACAAGGTTCTTGAACAGATTCTGACAAAAACAGTAGTTGTGCATAGGCGAGACTGGGATGAGAGACTTTTGGAAGCTTTGTGGGCGTATCGAACATCCTACCGAGTGACGACTAAGAGCACTCCATTTTCCCTAGTATATGGCGAGGAAGCCATCTTTTCCATCGAAAAAGAAGTTCCGACATTAAGAGTGGCCATCGAGGCTAGGCTGGGAGAGGAAGAGTCATTGAAGGAGAGGTACATACAACTGGTCAAGCTAGAAGAAAAAAGACTCATTGCACAGCAAAGTCTGGAAGCTATTCAGAAAAGACGTAAGGAGAGGCACGACAAGAATCTCAAGACCTATGTGATTCAAGAAGGGGATTTGGTGCTAGTCTATGATAGCAAATATTATAAATTCCCGGGGAAGTTACAGACAAGATGGGCAGGACCGTTTAAGGTGGTGGAACTCAACTCCAATGGTTCCATGCAAATTCAAGATTTAGGAGAAGAATGTGCTCCCGTGAAGGTTAACGCGCTTCGAGTTAAACCATATTTCAAGTAACATTGGGACGGTAGAAGCCAAACGAGATCCAAGCGGAGGGACGTAGTAGACTCCTTGTACATAGATGTATAGTTATATATATATATATATATATATGCATATGTAAGCTATGATTTTTGTGTCATAAATATTATCCCTTGCTAGCTCAAGAATTTTGGACTTCTAATTATTTTTTTGTGTTGCGCAGAGACTGTTAGGAGCTAAGTAACAAAATGGCAAATCAAATAACTCAACTCTATTTGTACGAGCTAAGGATATATTTCTCAGACCAAACATTCGCCCGCATGGACATAGAGGTCGACGACTTTGAGACCGAGTATGATGTGGAGCAAGCGCACTGGCTGGTATGCTTCATAAACCAAGGTTTGGATGTTATATTTCATATTGAGTGGTTTGAGACATACCTGATCCGACATGTAGGACGGGCGGGGGATCGATATTACTATTTCGACCCTTCGAGGGAAATGCCTAACGAAGAGAACGATATCACTTGGGCTTGGGCAGATGTGTTAACAATAGGAAGTGATGACGAAGCTCCTGAAGTTGAGCCTGACTCGCCCTAAGGAAGTTGTTGGGATACGAGTATGAGGTGAGGCTACATGAGACATCCAGGAGACCCACATTCTAGATCATCTTAGGATAGGTATATGAGGGACCAAGGCGTAGCGGGCTGTAGTTACCAAGTGAAAAGTCAACTCGATGATTACATATGTAGTGTCTGTAATTGAGAGAATGGAGTGAAGAGGTGGTTGATCTGTCAAAGGCTAGAGTGTATATGTTTGCATGCATGTGTGGAAAAGTGGGAAAATCCCTTTCTTCCTCTCCCTAATTCTCAGGACTGGGCAAATTAATTAACTATGAAAAAAAAAAAAAAAACATTGTGTTGTTGTGATTGTACCAATGCACTATGTGGGCTAGTAGGTGGGTGGATTTATCCTAGCCGGGTGGTTAGGACCATGAGCCGCAGCTAGTTTCGCCATAGGCTTGGGATGTACATGTTTGTGTCTTAGCTACGCGCCATAACGGGTTGGTAGGTAGGTGGAGCCATCGTGGCTGGGTAGTCACGACCACGAGCCGCATCCAGCTTCGTTATGAGCTAGCTGATATATGTTACTCGTCTATCGTTATGTTTTTTTGTGTTGTGCGCTGTGTTGCATTGGTAGATGGGTGGAATCAACCTGGTCGGGTGGTCAGTTCCACGAATTGCATCCAATGTCAACGTAGGCCAACATGTGAATATAAATAAAATTTACCTATGAAATTATTCCCCACTCCTGAGGGGGAGAGAGAGAGAGGAGAAGGCGACGATCGCCTGGAAGGGAACGTTATTTGTTTGTGTGGTTGGTATATAGTAGCTTGCGACAGATCAGCTCACTCTGAATCAACATTCTCAAAGGCACGGATACTATATATGTACTTATAGATGAGACCTTAGCAAGGTAATGCAACGGTCTTGCTTTATAACTTGTGTGCTCTATCCGAGGGTTTTCCAGTGTGTGGGACACTCCAGGGTTTTTATGTAGGCCTTGATTGGTACTCGGGTCTCGATGGCTTTTGTAGGACGACGAGGGGGATTCTTAGGGAGTGTCTGGTCATGGAATATGTGTACATAGCGAATAGTAGGTGCAATAATGGGGTATGCATTTTGGGTATGTTGCATCTCTTGTTGAATTCATTTCAGTTGTTGTTGTTATTTCGGTATTTCCGTTTCAGTTTTTTGCAATAACAGTTGCATGTGTAAAACATGGAAAGGTATGCATGTGTTATTTTAATTGAGACTATTTTCATAATGGAATGCATGAGCAATTTGATGCATGTGGGAATATGGAGTTGCATATATGTGTATTGGATCATTATGAGGTGAATGGTTTGTATGTGTTCATGAGTGATTTTTTAGCACTAATAGCTTCAATGAGTGAAGGTCCACTTGGAATGATGGCTCGATGAACACATACAAACCATTCACCTCATAATGATTGTAAACTGATATTTTTATGGTTGTTTAAATATTATTGCAGCATGGACAGCTCGTCGAGGACGACTTCACAAATAAGAAGAGGGGAGTATGTTAGCTCGGAAATTGTTAATGATTCTGCACTAACATGTTCCATTTTGGAGATTT
Source organism: Ceratopteris richardii (assembly GCA_020310875.1). Taxonomy (NCBI): domain Eukaryota; kingdom Viridiplantae; phylum Streptophyta; class Polypodiopsida; order Polypodiales; family Pteridaceae; genus Ceratopteris; species Ceratopteris richardii. Next base: position 135,437,729 of record CM035438.1, read on the forward strand.
TTCATTTGAATGTAGGTGTTTTGCAAGGAAGAGTTGATGGTTGGTAGTATTAAGATCCATTCAAATGTGGATGCATGGATCAAGAGCAGTATGGGTGGAGCTATGTATGGTTTTCAGTTGACGGGAATAGATGATCACCCCAAAGAGTACAGCACTTACGCTTGTCTACTTTATCGCTCTCCCTAACGGATTAGCATGCAGTCCAAGGGGAGAGGACTTGAGGCAGAACATGAAGAAGACAAAGGCATCTCGAATGGATGTAGACCCTTGGAAAACTCCTCGAAGAGACCAAGAAGTTTTCTGTTCTTTTCCTTGAGAATAATGGGAAGACACAGATTGGTTACAATATGCTTGCAAAGGCACATCGAAGGCTCACAAGAAAAAAATGATAGCAAGTTGAAGCAAGCATATGATGTTCGACCCTATTTTGGTGTGATTGATACCCTTTAAGAATATGACATGGGGAAGAAGTTACAGCATGCTTATGAATCATTCCATATCTGCAACTAATTTTGTTCCTATCCTAGATGTTTGGTGGCCCTTGTCAGAGGGGAGCATTGAAGAAAAAAGGGTCAAACCTGCTGCAACAACGGATTTTTTAACAATAATCATGGCTGATGACGGGGAAGTCAGAAAAGGAGGAAACGAAAAAAAGGGGGTTTTTTTGTTCTACGCGTGTGTATAGGTATGGAGGAGATTACGAGTGATTGGCTCTCTCGGCTCTGCTCGTGGTTGTCTTTGTGCAGAGGGGGTTGTTGATTAGGAGGGAGAACGAAGGCTCTCGGCCATTCTTGGGGAGTTTTCAGACAGCGGCAATAGAGGAAGGAAAGATTATTCGGAGGACAGTAGTAGAGAAAAGGGGGCGGAACTGTTCGGATTTGCTATCTTATGGCTCATCTGATGAAGAGGGGTTGTTGGCCGGTATGAGCGCTATTGAGGAGTGAGTATCTTCATAGAGGGGGGAGCCAATATGGTGCAGAGAGAGGTCCAATTCACGCAACCCCGCAGCAGACGGACTTCAGCTATACATATGTGCAGAAGGGCGAGTATAATCAGAGATTTTTGGAGCTTGTTGGGAAGGAAAAGAGGAGATAGCACATGATATCGAAGAACGGGAGGACACGCACAAGGAGGAGAAAAGATTGCATGTTAAATTGAGGGATGTGTGCGACTGTGGAAGGGGGAGCATCCGACACCGAACTGCTAGAGAAGGGAAGAAGGTCAATACCCACGTTAGCATTGTCATCGCTTTTGAGATAAGCTTTCGCTTGCTTTTCTTAATGATGTCAGTAACTGAATGATGCACAGAATTGATAGAATGACCATGCATGAAATTTGTCCATAATCGATACATGATTTAGTTATTCTATGGAAATCTTAATGTTGTTCAATCACAGAAATTGCGCTGTCAAGTGTCATGTTAAACTATTTAATATAACAATTGATGTATTGTTATCGAGCGTGTAATTGCTGCAGGCGATGAAAATGATATTTGTGGAAATCTTTCGTGATAACAAATCTGATAGATATTAGTTTGTTGCCTTTTTTTTTGTCCTTATGAGAAACCATCTGAGTCAGTGTTGCGCTACTATTGAAAAGTTGTAAAGACTGCTCTTCGATTAATATTTTGTCATGTGGTTTCTTTTGAATGGTTGGGTATTTATCATGACTTTTATTCCTGAATTATATTTTCCATCTTTCTCATACATTATGTATGGAATTCCAGGCCCGCACACATGTTTATGGTATTGTTGAATCACATGTATACACAATATTTCTGAACGAGTTAAAGTCTTAGTTTACATTCTATCTCGCCCAGGGTATAGAATTGGTTAATTGTTGAGAACTACAACTATTTGGTTGATACTTGAAATAAGATGTATAGGGATAAACGGATATGACCCGAAGAGCGAGCGCCATTAGATCATGAATTTTGTTGCGCAAGAGCTAACTCTCTTATTCTCTCATTATATGCGCTCCATTTAGTCTACTGATTCTGATGAGATTTTGACAATCCAAAGTACAACAACAGACAAGCTGAGACCAGAGTAGAGACACATGTGACATTCAGTTGAAGTCGAAGATTGATGGATATTACGTTACTTAATGAAGTAAATTCATTTGCCATAGTTAATGAAATGAAAGAAACTGCTTCCAGCTCACTTGGAAAATCTGCTAGCTTTATGAGTTAGGAATCAACGATAAATTTTTGTGTGCTTTACTATAACCTGCAGCTAGTGAGTTCTAATTTGATGATGACTTTTGTGTATTTCTCTGAGACATTATGATTCAGTTGTAAAATTGCTGCTACCATATATATGTTCTTTGATGTGGTAAAATATTCATAGTAATTTCCACCGAAGTATGGCAGTAAAACTACACTTGAATATGTATGAAACACAAAAGAGGTACGTTATATATTGAAAAAGGTGTTCTGGTTGATATTTCAAGGTCGAAAGATTTAGTACTTCAATTGCGGAGAGTGATCAAGGGAAACGAAGGAAGTGAGTGACTATGTGAACTTGTCTACTTTCGAGTGTCTGAGTGCATGGAGTGGGTGGTAGAATAAGTTCCTGACTTTGAGTATGTTTGAGTGAGACTGCTGGGGGTTGAGAGTGAAAGAGATTGTGTTTAATAGAGGGAGAAGAGAAGGGTTGCGAAATCGGAAAGAAGTGAGAAGACTTGGACTCTGGAAAATAGAGAGATTCTACTAAGGATCGGGAACGTGAACCACATTAGTCAAATTGTGGCTTGAGGGTAAAATAAACCTAGCAAGTTAGGAGAAATCGCATAGAGATAGCTAGATATAGGTGCAGTTATTTGCACATTTTCTGACCTGAAGACCTTATCCATTTGGCGATCCTACTGGGGATCCCTAAAGAGGATATATTCGAGAGCAATTGTGGACTCGGAGTAAAAGAAAGTGGCATATTACAAGTTGATGAATCAAACATAGGTGTATCTAAGACACTTTCCCTTGGACTAAGAGACCGTATCACCATGCTACAGATGTCAGGGAGATCATCTCATTCGTGATTGTCCCTTGCCTCCACCTACACAACCCCAGTCAGTGACGATCCAGGGCTATTGCCAGGAGTGTGGAAAGGAGCATCTCTTACGAGACTGCCCAAAGAATCACAATAATATGCCGAAAATCACTCCTATCAATGTCGTAGGGTTAGTTGTAGACTCCACAGGAATTTTGATGTCCACTGCACCAGTACAGGTAGTCACTAGAGCTCAGGCATTGCAACAAAACCAAGGAGTAGGCGAGGAAAAGAGCTCAGAGGCTAGTGAAACTGAGAGCATAACTAAGAAGAGAACTAGAGCTTGGAGAGATAGTCGTGAAAGAATGAAAAGGCAATGGGCAAAGAAAATGAGTGAACTTGAGGAAAGCCTAAGAGAAACGAGAGCCAGGATAACCGAACTCACATCTCAAACTCCCTCTCACACTGCCCCTCCTCCACCATTCCCAACTCCATCCGACCCGCCACCTTTCAACCCACCGCACCTAATTCCACCATCCCCTAGAGTAGGATCAGTCCTAGCAGATCCCACTCCCGAGGACCTAAACATGATGCTCAATGCATATCAGGCCAGAATCCAAGATGGGCCAAACGTAACTGATCATGGAAAGTGCTACCCTAGAGCAGAATTAGAGCTTGAACGAACTAAAATTTGTGCTAAGATAGTGGAGTTGGCTCAAACCATGTTTGAATCCAGTCGCCTTTTTAACATATCTAGCTCAGCCAAGACATAGCTGCACTTTGAAGGACTGTTAGAAAGAATAGAGAGACTAATTGCACAATCAGAAAAGGAACCCGCCTCTCAACACAAGGACAAGGCAAGTGAAAGAGCAGGTCTTCCTGCCCAGGAAGTCTATGTGGCTAACTCTACGGAGCCAGACACATCATCTTCTATGAATCGGTTCACACCAGAATTCCTACGAGAGATTCAAGAAGACAAATGGGCTAAAGAGAGTGAAGTCCCTCCTCCCATTGAACTTGTGGATGATGCACACGACCAATTCCCACAAGACATCCCATCCATTTATGAGGAGAAGGAGAGCACCCAATCTCATGAAAGATTAGACTTTGAGTCTAACTCTCTGCAAGAATTACCCCACTTCAGAGGCCCATGGGAAGCTAAGTCTACTTGTATGAGAGCACCCACAGTCATGGTACGAAATAAGGACTCAGTCATACCTAGGAACACAGAGGTAGTGAAAAACACTAAAGTACAATGCAACCTCACCTTAGAAGAGCTACTCAAAGTAAGGCCATAGCTATGGAAACATGTAGCCAAACAAGTACCAGAAATAGCAAAACCTCGTTCCCAGGTAGGATCCCAGAGAACAGTGCCAGAAATACCATTGGACAAGATAGGAGACATGAGTGAGGGCGAAGAAGGAAACACATATCTTCCTATCACCCATCAAGGATACACCACCAAGGCCATTTTAGACTCAGGCACAGGAGTTGCAATTGCTACCACTTCCCTATGGAAGCGTTGGGGCAAGCCAGCACTCAGACCCATGAGGATGAAATTGCAAATGGCTGACGGTCACATAGAGCAACCCTTAGGGCTGTTAGAAGGAATAAGTCTCACCACATGTGGTGTTGAGTTCGAGCATACATTTGCTATATGTGATTTTAGCAAAAATCATGCCTATGAAATGATCTTGGGGCGACCCTTTATGCGACAGTTGCAAGTGGTACAGGATTGGGGAACCAATTCCTTGTACCTGCAACACTTAGGTGTTACGACCAAAGTGAATCTCAAAGATTACTCTCATAGAGATGTCCCTCCTATCCAATGGAATCCCCTCCATAGAGCCAAAGATGATACGGAATCGATGCATTCCATAGGATCAGGATCCTCATGGATGCATGAAGACACCCACTTATGGATGTGCAAAGTAGCAGTAGAAGAACAGAAGAGAGAAGACGCCAGAGAGATAGGTGCAAAAGAAACACAGATCAATTCAAGACCCAGCCTATGCACCTGTAGTCTTTCCTCACGAAGAATTTGAACCCCACGGCTGGGCAGAAATCCTAGCAACAATGGATGTAGCCATCAATGAAGAACAATGGACACCTCATTGTGATGAAGATGACTATGACATTTCAGTCTTCTCCATAGAGCCGATCATGGGAGAGGCAGTGTTAGAAGAGTGTGAACCTAGCCCTGATGCATTTGAGGATGCAAGTGACTCCAATCTAGAGTCAATCATTATGGACCCACCTTTTGCATCAGATGAAGAATACTTCTATGAAGTAGAATTTCAACCCCAGAGGCATGGAGAGCTTACAAATGATGTAAGGCTAGCCATATATGTGACCCCGAAGGAAGAAGGAAAGAAAAGAAAGAAGAGAGAAGTCACACCAAAAGAGGAAGAATCTTTGTTTGAGGTCCCGGAAAATTTTAAGAAGTATGAGATAGATGACAGGAGAGTCATGATCAAAATGCCTAAACGAGAGGCGCAATCGGGGGAGGCCTATGATAACAAAGAAACTACCAAGAAAATAGTGGTAGCCGTGGAAGAAGGAGAAGAGAGATGCACATACATAGGCCATGACCTGACGGAAGACGAAGAGCACGAATTGATAGCCTTGCTAAGAGAATACAGAGATGTATTCGCTTGGAGTTACAAGGATTTGAAAGGCGTGGACCCTGACATATGCTCACACACTATCCCAATGACCTCGGATGCCAAACCTTCTAAGCAAAAGCCATACACATATAATGATAATTATGCTGCTAAGATCAAAGAGGAGATAGATAGACTCGTGGAAGCTGGATTTATCTATGAAATTGAGCACACTCAGTGGGTATCCCCCATCGTTGTGGTGCCCAAAAAGAATGGAAAGCTACGTGTGTGCATTAACTTGAAGAAGGTTAATACAGCCACTATTAGAGATAATTATCCGCTTCCTATCACTGAGCATCTACTAGAAAGAGTAGTAGGCAAGGAAGTGTACAGCTTCCTTGATGGATTTTCTAGCTACAATCAGGTAGCCATTGCTCTCGAGGACCAGCATAAGACTGCCTTTGCCACAGAATGGGGCATATTTGCTTTTCAGGTAATGCCATTTGGGCTTACCAATGGTCCTACAACCTTCCAAAGATTGATGTGTCACGTGTTTAAAGAGTTCCTGAGGAAGAGTTTAGAGGTCTATGTTGATGATCTTTGCGCTCATTCCAACATAAGACAAACCCATATTCCTGAACTTAGACAAATCTTTGACAAATGTAGAGAATATCAAGTCTGCCTGAACCTAGAAAAGTGTGTTTTTATGGTCAGGCAAGGCAAGATTCTAGGACACATAGTGTCAAAGAATGGCATATCCAGTGATGAAGAGAAAGTGAGAGCCATAGCCGAGTTACCTAGGCCAAAGAATGTCAAGGAAGTACAAACTTTCATGGGGCATTGTGGTTATTACTGACGGTTTATACACATGTATGCCATCATAGCAAAGCCTCTGTATGGACTTTTGACTAACTTTGAGTGGACTAATGAATGTGAGAATTCTTTCAATGAGCTTAAACGGCGATTATGTTCAGCACCAATCTTGACCACACCAGATTGGAATAAGCCTTTCCATGTTCATGTTGATGCATCCAATTATGCTATTGGGTGTGTACTCGCACAGCCTACCAATGAAGGTAATATGGATCTTCCAATTGCCTATGCTTCCAATTGGTAATAATCTATACAAACGTGGTAAAGATGGTTACCTCAAACTATGCGCCCATGAGAGTGAATATCTCAAGATCTTGGAAACTGCTCATCAAGGTGTAGGAGGAGGACATTTTGGAGCAGATCGAGTGATTAAAGCGATTCTAAGGCTTGTGGTGGCCGACCCTTCACATGGATGCACATACCTATGTGAAGAGGTGTGATGTCTGTCAACGAACTCAGTATCCTATACGCAAAGATGAAATGCCACTGAAACCTATGATGGGTCTAAGTGGGGAATAGACTTTGTAGGTCCTATTAATCCCCCAGCTAAGGGTTCTCATGCTGAATATATCATTGTGGCCACGGATTATCTAACCAAGTGGGTAGAAGTGAAGGCTACCACGAAGAACGATGCACAAACAACAGCTAAGTTCTTATTTGAGAATGTGTTCACTAGATACGGGCTACCTATAGAGCTAGTTAGTGATAGAGGCACTCACTTCTTGAATGAAGTTATTGAAAATCTGCTCCAAGAATTCTTGGTAGTACATAACAAGTCTGCCCCCTATCACCCTCAAGCTAATGGCCAGGCAAAGAGCACCAATAAGATCCTATGCAATGTACTGATGAAATTAGTGAACAATAAACGCTCTGATTAGGACAAACAGCTACACCACGCTGTTTGGGCATACCGAGTCGCCTACAAAACGGTACTCCAAGCCACCCCCTTTCAGATGGTATTTGGCCAAAATGCAGTGCTACCATTGGACTTCTTAATACCTACACTGAAAGTAGCACAAGAGCATGAATGGACGGGTCATGAACTCTCCTCTAGACTTTTTGACCTAGAACGATTAGGAGAAACAAGACTGAGGGTGGCTGCAGGGATATATACAGCTAAGAAACGACAGAAGGCATACTTTGATGCCCACGTTAAGGATAAAGGTTTGAAGGCAGGCAACCTAGTACTAGTATATACTTTGAAACAACATGCAAGGAAACTAGAGAAGAGAGGCTATGGACCCATGATCATTAATAGAATCTCAACAAGTGGAGCAGTGCAACTAGCCACATTAGAAGGCGATATTCTCCCTAGCTACATAAGCGGATGCAGAGTCAAGTTATATCAAGAACCTCTGACGGAAGAGATGCTAAGTCGACTCAACACTGCTAAGAAACGCAAAGAAGAAGAAAAACGAATTCGCGAAGAAGCTCAAGCAGAAGCATTGGAACGCATCCAGAGAATGAAGTTGAGAAGACAGGGTAGAGAGCTACCTAGGACAGATGCATATGCAGATCAAGGATATCACGTGGCTATGTGTGAAGTTTCAGATATAAGCTCTTATAGGATAATTGATCGACGTCCTTTTATAACCTTAGAGATAGGACAAGGAAAGGGTGCAAGGACTGTAAGAGCCTTGATTGACTCAGGTGCAGCCACTGGTGCTGTTAAATTTTCTTACTGTCAAAAGTTGAAATTAACTATCAATCCTATAGAAGCATATCTCATAGGATTGGGAGGTGTGGAAACCCCTTGCATGGGCGAGGTGGAACTTCCCCTCTATATTCAAGACGAAGCAACGACAGTCACAGTACTAGTGTGTCAAGATGAGGACCTCACTTAGCCTCTTGTCTTGGGTCAGGACTGGATCTATGATCATGCAGTCAACCTAAACCTAAGGAGTGGACTTCTTCAGGTATGGGTAAATCATAGTCGAATTACCGTTGAATTGGAAAATGAGGCACTCAAGGCACTAGGTAAGGCACGAACTCCTGATCCTTCCAGGGGTGCACATGAAGTTGACAATGCTATTCTTGTCCAAAACTGTATGATGCAGAAAGAGGATTGTCTCAACAACGGAGTCAAGGATAAGACGGCACTCCCTTCTTTTCCAAAGGCCAGAGGGATGCAGCAACCAAAGGCAGATCAAATACAGAAGGAGCAGAGTACTACCTATACTGGAGGCCAAAAACACGTGCGAAGCAGAATGTCTCAGCCGTTGAAACAAGCGTGGGTGCGGAAAGGCGAACACCCTGTTGCAACCATGCCAACCCCACGGCCAAAACCTCTTATTAGTAATCAACACCACGACACTAATAAGAAGTCTTTCATAAATTCTTCTGTGAAAGTGAAGTCTATTTGGGTACCCAAGAAGTCGATGAAGGCCAGCCCACAATCACGACAAATCTGGGTGCCTAAGGCTTGCTTGCGGGCTCAAATAGCTACACCGAGGCCACACCCGGTACAACATGTTTCACTCACTCGAACATCCGATGCCCATTCTTATACTTCACGCACGGACACATATTCTTCCCTGAGCACAAGTAGAATCACTTGTAAATGGGTCCCTAAAAAGCCTCATTTTCAAGTAGATACTCCTATCAAGCTCTCCAGAGTCTCCACAAAATCAAGATCAAAACCCATCCACTGTATTTGGCAGCCTAAAACTTGTAATAAACCCCCGGACCCCAGCTGTAAATCCATGCCCACCTACTAACTATGTCACTCTCACACTACATCATTCCACTTAGCTCCTAGGTCTACCCAATTCCTAACTACACACACAAGCACCGAGCACTTAATAACCTACTAATCTCTCCCGAACCTCATGTTAATGTTGTAATGGGGACAAAAACGGTTCTATCTTGTCCTTTACAATGTTAACACCTGTTTCTATATGCTCACAGAGTCAGGAGGCAAGAAGTAACATGGCAGATACGGAAGGAACTAGCTCCCAGGCAGGCACCAGCCCCCAAATCGTGGACATTGAGAGTCTTCCCGTTGAGGAGGAATTGAAGGAGCGCCCAGTGGCATTGAGGGCATTACACGCCATACCGATTCAGAATCCTCCATAGGGGCACACAATGCCGGTCAGCAAAAACTCACATTGGTTCAGTGATGTGGCAGGATCTCTGGGTGAAGGCACTTACATGTGGGAGGCTGAGATAGAATTCAATGGGCGCTGGGGCAGGTATCACTTCTTCACCAGAGAATTTGAGAAACTGCAAAATAATGAAGGACTGAAACCTATATGGAAGAAGGCGGGACTCTACGGTTACTTCAAATTCCAATTGCCAAAGCCCGACTTTCTAAGATGCTCATGTTTGATTAGTACCCTCACTCCGAGCAAAGACAAAAAGGGATACAGCACCTTCGTCCTCCCATCTCTCACAAGGGGCAATGAGCTGAAGCACTTCAGGTTGACTATCAACTTGGTAAGGGAAGCTCTAGACATGAAGGGAATGCACATTCCCACTGAGAAGGAGTCCATGGTTCCCGACAATATGAAGAACAGGAATCTGACAAAATTAAAGGACATGGTCGCAATGACACCTACGATTGCCATTCATTTGCGCATGGTCATGCAGCATTTCGCATTCCCCGCTTAGGAGAGGTTCACAATGCCACCCAAAAAGATATGGTTTAGTCTATACTTGGCTGACGCTTTTGATTTGACAATCAATATGCCCCACTGGATTATCGACCAAATCCACTTGGCTCATCAAAGGTGGTATAAAAAACAAAAGTCTGTACTGTATGGATGCTGTGTCCTCACCAGGATTGTGTATAGATGTTTGGCGTATGATGTGCCAGTGCAAAGGGCACTCATTTGGACCAAGGTACAGGAGTTTCAACGCAGATTATCAATTGTAGGGCCACCCTCCAAGAAAATGAGAGGCGTCGTTCAGATGCCCTGTGCACAAGCCCGCAGTGCGATGCTGACACCTGAGACAACTCCATGACTTCTGAGGCGGGTACAACCCTTCACTATCAGATTACCAAGACACAGCACTGATGGACCGAATTTGGTGTTCCCACCTGTACCAATCGACCTAGAGTTTCCTCACGGATTCACATTAGAAGACCTAACTGATGAGGAGGTTGCCAGAATAATCGAAGCTGTTAACGCGGAAGTTGAGGCAGAGCAAGCTAGTGGACAACAAACTGCTACAGACCAACCCCATCCCAGACAACCAGATGTCGTCAATGTGGAGGGTGAAGAAGAAGAAGAACAAGAGGAGGAACATGGTGGACAATCCGAGGAAGAAGAGCAGGAATATGATCAGGAAGCTCTGCAAGTACTTGAGGGTGCTGCGGCTTATACGAAGGAATTGAAAAAGCTCTATGATACCATCACCAGGGTTCAAGAGCAACATAGACTGTCCCTCGCAATAGGAAAAGCTCTCATGAACCAAATCCTTGAGGAGGAAGGAGTAGACGAGCAATACCGCGCCACACTTGATATGATATCTGATGCTTTAGGAGTACTTGAGACGGTGCATACCACCCTTGCACAATCACGAAGAACGGAGCGAAGATATGGCAGACGCCCCCCACGATCAGGAAAACAGATGAATGTATTAGTGTCAGAACCACAAGGAACATCCACAACCACGGGCACTGCACACACCGTTCATGATACTGAGGAAACCCATACATCAAGTGCAACCCCGTCACCCCCTTTGCCACCCCTGCCTCCAACTCCACCACATTCACCTCCCACTACCAGTGTAACCACTACTATCACCGCCTCCGAGTCTACTACCCATACGGAAGCAAAGACCATCAGTCAACCCACACAACCCACACACCCCATCTCCACCTCTCTTGTCTATACGGCCCCTGACACAGTAATTCTAACCGTAGCCACGGAAAACCTCATTCCCCCGATCACACTTCCTGGCAGTTCGTATTCACAATTGCACACACCACTGTACACTTTCACCACTATCACCGCACCCACGATTCCCATGTTCACAATCAATCCCACCACTGCATCCACTTTTGATTTTATGGACATATCACCCACCTCCGCACCTCTCCCTCCCCCCATACACCCACCATCTCCCATTCCCCCACCTCCCACTTCACCATTTTCCAGCACCGCATCCACACTCCCCTTCCCCTTCCCTTCTGCATTCAACACCCTTCCCGCATCCACCCCTATTAATAATGTATTTAATAATATGTATCAGTGTATGTCTCAACTACAACAGCACTACCAGCATCTGGATAACCAACATACGAGACTCTTCCGAAGCCATGAAGAACTTCAAGTATGATTCATTGATCCAGAAAGGGAAAAGCGGCTACTACAACAACAGTATGTCACTTTACAGGAACAACATGAGCAGTTAGTAGCCAATCCACCCCAATCAGATGCAGAAGAAAAACAACAAATGGATGATCTACTACACTCCCAGATAACAGAGAATCTCAAGCTTCGATGCAACGTGGCCCTCTTACGTAAACACATGTCTACTGCACTCGAGGAGAATAAACGACTACAGAAACAAAATGAAGAAAACTTGGAAGCAGCCATGGAGGGTTCCCCATAGGAAATTGACCTAGTTAGATTCAAGGCCATACCCTCAGCGAATATGCAAATTGTGTTGGAAACCCATGCCGACCTCCTGGAAGCCCATGCAGCATTATAAAGAGAAAGAGATGACCTATTAAAGCAGCTGGCAACCCAGCATGAGTCACCAAGCAAAGTCACAACCGCAGTTGACACGTCTGAAGAAGTCGAAAAACTCAGAGCAGAACTAGAAGAAAGTAAAGTCATGCAATACAAGCGTCAACCTTCTCCCCTTGTAGAGCCCGAGCCTGAAGACTTAGTACCAATTGAAATAGAGGAAACCTTCGAAGACCCATACGTGCCCATGCCTGCACCAGGGGGCAAGCAAACAGAAGAGGGCATGGACACCATCGAGATCGAGGCTCCTGAATGGATGCAGAGGTTAGAGAAAGTGGACACAACCCATGATGACAGAGTGGCAGTTCAGATAGCGTCTATGTCACGTTTGGAAGAGGTAGTCATAAAATTGGATTACTTTAGAAACCTCTCCCATCATAGATGGATCGGCACATCCGCCGATTTGTATGTTCCTTTCTGTGTCTTAATGGCGGATTACAATGCTGAAATCAAGCACCACACCTCAAAAGTACCAACCTCGGCTACACAGTTTGCACCGGACGACATCCCAACAAGTGCCAAGCAAGGAAATATACACCAACCTACGTGGAGGATTCGTCTACTGGAAACCTACCTTGAGATGGTAAGGACATGGAATAACATGCCTTTGTATATCAAATACAACCCATGCTACTGCCCTGTATTTTGAAGAAGGTCGTGGCCGGAATACACAAAAACTGTGCTAACAACCAAAGGATGTGAGAAATGGCTCAATTATGTCTCCTTAGCACCACCTAAAGGCCAACCTACCATAGGATATATGATTTCGACGATTCGCCATTGGGGGGTCTGGTTCAAAAATGTACCAGATGTCATGGCCCAAATGTGCCTTAAAAGTTTTGAACTCATGTTGGTCACCTTAAGGACCTTCAAGAATGTCAAGGAACCTCATCTGTCAGCTCTTGGATTTAATGAAGGTAATCAGGACCTAGTCTACGACATGAGCGCAACACCATCTATTAATGTCGTATATGCATGGCACGCGCGTATCAAGTATCTACCAGCCTGCTTCAAACAGACGTTTGAAGAAATGTTTGTCACGGGATTCTGGGAATATCATTCAGAGATATTCATTCCCAGACCATCACATTTATTGCAGTTGTTTGCGGTGGAACAAGCTCTCCATTCAGAAAAATTATGTATACCACATGCAGAGGTTCTCGGGCCGGTAGATTGGGATGCTCTACTCACGGACTTGGCCAAAGGGTTGAGAATTGCAGAACATCACTTAGCACAAGACGTTGTAGAATACTACATCCAACGACCCAGCCAACAAGGGTCTATCAGGGATGACAGACGCGAGAGAGGGGGGGGTGTTGGCAGTCAAGGAACTGAAGGACTCACAAGGCAAGGAAGCTTACGAAGGGAGTCAGAGCGACGAGAAGGCACAAGCAGACAGAGTAGTCAACAACGATCTGGCAAGTAGGCCAATATTTTTTTCAGGACACTAAAACATATCAAAGAGGTGGACACACAAGGAGAAGGAGCAAGTAGGGAGCTCCAAGATGTGTATGTCAAATCGTTAGAAGAAATCCCTACAACAATAGTGATTTTCATCACTAAAAGCCATTGTAGATACCATTTCATATTTTTGTAGCTCCATTTTGTGCAAGCCAAGGAGTCCTTGAGCTTGAGGAGCATTCGAAGTAGCTACCTACCAATTTTCATAATTTTTAGACTTCGTTTGAGTCTTCAAATAGGCCCTAGAACCTAATTTTTAACTAGGCCAGACATTAGGTCTGGACACGGCAAAACCTAGTCAAAAACTATAAATAGAGCTAGAGAGCTCATTTTTGAGGTTAGCTTGTAATTGATTTTGAACTTGTAAGAGCTTTTTGAAAGTAATCTAAGAACTCCATTGCTTCTCACTCTTTGTCTTACCTTGTGTGCGCGTGTGTGTGTATGTGTGTGCATGTTAGTGTGCTTCTCACTCACGCACTTGTGCCCTCACTTGCTCGAGGTCATCATACCATCCTCACGTCTTCCCGGATTGACATTAAAGGAGGTGCTACTCATCACTAAGCTACACATAAATTCTTGTTGCTGCTCTCAATCTTGTTTCACCTAGTCTCTCAAGATCAAAGATTCTAGTTGAGAGCTCATGGCCAGTCCATTGATGCTCTTGTGCTACTTTCAATGTAGGTATCAAGAAATCTAATGGTAGCACTACATTGCCAGGCGAATGGTATAGCTTTGATCACCCAATCTGGTCCAAAATGTCCTCTTGCCACACCTTGGTGAGTAGTTTCCAAGATCTTAAGATATCCACTCTTGTGGACACACAGTCTTAGGTAACCATCTTTACCACACTTGTAGAAATTATTTCCAATCAGTGAGTAATCTAGTGCTTCTTGCTCTCAACTCTTTTGCCTTGCCAATGTCATCTCTTGAGGAAATGTTTTTGTCCTCAAAAAGGTTACTAATGGTTCACTCCAATCTGGCACTAAAGCCGCTTGAGACAAAGTGGCATGTTCCACTCGAGGTCTAGTGCTGCAGATTGGGCATTCCTTGCACATTCTATGAACATCTGCTTCCATTGATGGCCAATATACCCCTAACCATTGCAGAGTCTGTAGGTTTTGATGTTTGGAGTGGTGTTGCTATGGTGCACCTACATGTGCTATTTGCAACCACTTTGCATGCTCATCATCATCTACACAGCAAGCCAGTATGCCTTGATCAGTGTGTTTATACATGTTGCCTATCATTATGTGATATTTCTGAGACCTCAATACTTCTTTATCTTTGGCTTTTAGTACAAGATGTTTAGGTTCAAAAGTGAGGATAGGCACCATATTTTTAGCCCATTCAGGCACTACTTCTAGATTGAACAAGTAAGCATCATGAAGGTCATCTGTCACTCCCTGAGGGGACTCTCCTGAAGTTATTCTACCAAGGTGATCTGCCCTAAGGTGAGTCCTACCTTTCCTAACCACAACTTCAAAATCATATTCCATTAGTAATATGACCCATCTTACTAATCTGCCAGTATTGCATGGCTTGTTCACTAGATAGAGTAATGCTTGATGGTCTGTAAAAAATTTAAACTTATTTGCGAGCAAATAATGTCTAGTTCTCGGCTCACGTTCCTCGATAACCGAATCACACATTATCAGTTCTATCAAGAAAACCAAAATGTCATAGCCATCTTCGCCACAATGTGGAGTCCATTGTTCTTCATTGATGGCTACATCCATTGTTGCTAGGATTTTTGCCCAACCATGAGGCTCAAACTCTTCATCTAGAAATATGGCAGGTGCATAGGTTGGGTCTTGAATTGATCTATGAGTTTCGTTCGCACATACCTCTTTGGCATTCACTCTTTTCTCTTCTTCTTCTACCACTTTGCACATCCATAGGTGAGTGTCTTCATGCATCCATGAGGATCTTGATTCTATGGAATGCATTGAGTCTGTATCGTCATGGCTCTATGTATGGGATTCCACTGTATATGGGGCACATCTCTATGAGAGTAATCCTTGATATTGACTTTGGTTGTAACACCTAAGTGTTGCAAATACAATGAATTGGTTCCCAAATCATGTACTACTTGCAACTGTCTCATGAATGGTCTTCCCAAAATCATCTCATAGGCCTGATTTTTGCTAAACTCACATATGGCAAAAGTATGCTCAACTCTACACCACAAGTAGTAAGAGTATGCCTTCTAGCAATCCTAAAGATATCTCTATGTGACCATCGGCCATTTGTAGTTTCATTCTTGTCAGCGTGAGTGCTAGTTTGCCCCATCGCTTCCATAGGGAAGTGGTAGCAATTGCAACTCCCGCACCTGAGTCCAAAATAGCCTTGGTGGTGTAACTTTGATGAGTGATTGGAAGATAGGTGTTTCCTTCTTCACCTTCAGTCATGTCTCCTATCTTATCCAAGGGTATTTTTGGCATTGTTCTATGAGATCCTACGTGGGATTGGGATTTGGCTACTTTCGGCACTTGATTTGCTACATGTTTCCATAATTCTTGCTTAACCTTGAGTAGCTCCTCTAAAGTAAGATTCCACTGCACTTTAGTGTTCTTTAATACCTCCATATTCCTAGGTATGACTGAGTCTTCATTTCTTATCATGACTATGGGTGCTCTCATACATGTGGACTTTGTCTCCCATGTGTTGAAAATTATGGTACATGTGCAAGCTCCAATTGTGAGGCTTGACACATAATCACCTCTCATTATTTACCTCTTCATCATTTATGCATTTTTTTAAAGCCCAAAATGAAGCTAGGCCTTGAAAATATAAAGCCTACACTCTTAACCTTAGAGTAAAGTGTTGAATTAAAAAGGGAAATTGTATTTATGGCTTGGATAAAAGCCAAAATATAAATAGAGAGATGGAATAATCAAAAACTTCATGACCTTATCCATATGGAGTGATATGGAGCACCAAAAGTCATTCAAGGCAATGGAAAGACAAAGGACATGAAGTGAAAGGTCAAGAGGTGAGAGAAGATGCAAGGATAGGTGAAAAGTCCCATGCCCATACCTCTATATATAGAGGTCATTTGAACGTGGAAATTTGTGAAGATGACAAGGAGATGGTGTAGAAGCATATGTTGGTCATTCTCTCACCAATGGATATCAGAAGCTACCTCATTTCTATGCTAGAAGGCATAAAGGTATTCTAGCCACATACCTTTTCTATACACAGCCACCTTGTGAAGGTCATATCTCTCTATGTGCTTGTCGATTTAATGCATATCATATCTTGTTGGAAATCTTATCTCATACTCTCTGTATCTCAAATATCTTTATCAGATGATTCTCCAATAGTGACTAGGAACATTTCTTGTGAACTTCAGTTTTTTGCATAACCTGAGATGATAGGTAGTCTAACTTTGTGCAGTCCATTATCTAGTCAAATGAACTCCAAATGGAGTGTTCTTTAGCTTGTTAGAGAGCTAAAATATTCTACTATGTGTGGACCATTTTTTAGAGTCATTGAATCTCTGATATGTGACTCAATCAGGTTTTAGTAAGCATGTATCTTATAGAGCAGATTCTAGAAGAGGTTCTCTAACTTCCGCTGCATGTATTGGAGTGAAATTTCTCCATATTTTGGTATCAGAGCTTTGGTTGCAGAGCATTGGGAGTGGATCCCATGGATGCATAAAGAGGTCTTGAAGAAGATGCAAAGATTTCAAAGGAAAGCATGGAGCTATGAGCTCATGGAGTATGCAACACTCATGTGCTATGGAGATGAAGCTTTCATATGTAAGACAATATTGTTGCTTTATGTTATTTGAAGTAATACACTCTCTTGTCCTATGCTCTCTACATATGATGATCAATTAATCTTGCTATAAGTGATACTAATCACTTTATTGAGGATTGATCAACAGCCAATAGAAGAAGATGAAGATTCAAGCAAAGAATCTTTGATGCACAACTACGAGTTTTATGTGAGCATTGTATGGATGCTTTGGACATTGCACTCAACTGAATGAAGTGCAAGATTATATTATGTACATGGCTGAAGATTGAAGCTTTTATGTAAGCTTGTGGATATCATAATATGATTCTTACTTTGTGTAAGAGATGTATGGAATGAAGATGCTCATGTATGCATGCTTGTGAAGTTTATGCTCAAGATGAATGTGAGTTGTGGAAAGCCATGCTTAGGCTGAATATAATTTGAATTTGAAGTTGTGGACTGATGTCTAACATGCACAAATGTATGCTTATGTGGTCAAGGATTTTATATACACATGTTTGATAATGTGTGGATGAGTTTGAGGCTATTTTATAAAGCCTATACAAGCTGAAAATTTGCAGGTCTATGTAGCCATATGAATTGGCACAAAAAGAGCTAAATATATTCTCCAATGATTGCTGATTTGCATGCATGATTATATGTGATGGTTAGTGTGATATTGAATCACTAAAGTTTGTTCATGTTCAGCCACAGATGAGCTGAAAGTACATGTGTTTGGATGCCAAAAATATTGGTAAGATGCAAGACTGCCATGTATGAAGTTTGTGGATGTATCTTGTTGTGGATAAAACTCATCAAGGTAAAATTGCAAAAGAAAATATTTATGCTTATGTTATAATGACTAAAATCATTTGATTCTTGAGTTTAGATACATCAAGTGAATGCAATGCTCCTTTTCACACAAGCCAAATCAAAGGTGGGCAAAGCTTGGATGAAGGAAGAATGCAAAGCTTGGAGCCAAAGCAAAGGAAGGAGCCCAGGCTAAAAGGTTTTCGCACACTTGAAGGTTAAAAGACTTGAAGATAGGAACCCAAGCTGAAGGTGGACATGGGTGAAGCCTAGGATTGATCTTCCCAACGAAGGAGGAGTAGAAGACTCCAACGTAAGGGCTACCATGAAGTGTTGAGGACTACACATGGACTTAAAGACACTCCCCAAGGTTGCAAGGAGCAACATACAAGTGGCAAGCTAGAAGGAAGAGTCACCCAAGAGGAGTGTGACAAAATGGCTGAAGTTAAAGGAAGGTAAAGAAGTCCACTTGCAAAGGTAAGGGCTGAGTTAAAGGTTTTGAAAAATACACATTGTGTGTGGTGGTAAGTTCCAAGCATAAATCATGTGAATGTATTGTCAAAGGATGAGGCTAGTAAGACCACCAAAAGAGAGTGGCAAGCCAATGTAAAGATGAGTAAGACCATCCCAAGAGGAATGGAAAGTCTATGTGACGCAAGTAAGACCATCCCAAGAGGAGTGGCAATCCTATGTTAGGTGCAAGAAGCACCAAAGACCAAGTGAAGGTCTAATGAAAGATTGAGGCAAGTAAGACCACCCAAGAGGAGTGGCAAGTCTATGGCAAGTAAGTCCATTCAAAGAGGAATGGCAAGCCTATGTAAGGGAAAGTAAGACCATCCCAAGAGGCATGGCAACCCTTGTTAGGTGCAAGAGGCACCATTGATCACATTCACAATTTCTTGTGTTGTTTTGTAGGTGATGAAGAAAACTTGGAAGATGTGGAAGCTACAAATGCTTCACATGAAGAGGAACTCATGAAAGAGTTCATATATGATCAGCCCATTGTTGATTTTGAAAGTATAAAATCAGCCATGAAGAATAGAGTAAAGATTATGAAGCAAAGGGGAGTTAGCTTGCAAGGATTGGAAGTTCCAAGAAGAGTCCAACAAAGAGAAAGTGGAGTCAAACCAAATTTCAAATTTGGAAGAGTCAAAGACATCAAAAGGGGGGCAAAGAGCAACCATAGCCAAATTTGAAGATGATCCAAAGAGAAAGGAGGGTCAAAGCGAAGCATGCAAGCCTAGAAGATGTGAAGCAACAAAGCCATGAAGGTATGCAAAGAAAGGAAGTTGCAAAGAGAGGACAACAAAGAGGAAGAGAGTGAAGCAATGAAGATAAGTACAACCAAGGTGATCTCATTTCATTCTATGAGTTTGTATGAAGCATGTTTATGCTAGGGATTGAAGAAGAGCTCTTGCAAAGAGCCATAGAAGCAAAGCTAAAGCTGGAAAGAAGCCAAAGAAGCTTGGAAGCAAAGGAGGGAGATCATCAACGAATCAAAGGAAGAGATATGTGGGCAATAGAAGTGAAAGGCAAAGAGGACAAGAATTGAAGAGTAGCATGGAATCCCAATTGTAGGTTGAGGGGGAGTGTTGAAAATTATGGTACATGTGCAAGCTCCAGTTGTGAGGCTTGAAACATAATCACCTCTCATCATTTACCTCTTCATCATTTATGCATTTATTGTAAGCCCAAAATGAAGCTAGGCCTTGAAAATATAAAGCCTACACTCTTAACCTTAGAGTAAAGTGTTGAATTAAAAAGGGAAATTGTATTTATGGCTTGGATAAAAGCCAAAATATAAATAGAGAGATGGAATACTCAAAAAAGTCATGACCTTATTCATATGGAGTGATATGGAGCACCAACAGTCATTCAAGGCAATGGAAAGACAAAGGACATGAAGTGAAAGGTCAAGAGGTGAGAGAAGATGCAAGGGTAGGTGAAAAGTCCCATGCCCATACCTCTATACATAGAGGTCATTTGAACGTGGAAATTTGGGGAGATGACAAGGAGATGTTGTAGAAGCATATGCTAGTCATTGCCTCACCAATGGATATCAGAAGTTGTTGATATATTTAGGTAGTGATGTGTGTGAACATTCTAGGACCGTTGGGGCACTTTTTTCCCTCTTTAGGAGGTTTTTTCCCCCGGCTTGTATATACGCCTATTGCCCTAATGGGCTACTTATCTTTGTACATTCTCTAGTAATACATTCAGTCTTGTGTGTTGTGCTCCAAGCTTCTTCTTCTTCGTTGTGCTATTCGCATGCTTCCGCAGACATCTAACTCCAACAATTGGTATCAGAGTAGGTTGCCGCTTCATCTAGGGCGTCGTCTACACCTCTTCGGTTGCAGTCTCAGATTCGCACGAAATTTGGTGAGCATACTCAGGGTGTTTTAGAGATCAAAACAACTTTGCTGTGCAGTGTCAAAATCGCGATATGAGCTCGTTTTGGCCTCCGAACACACTATCACAGCGCTTGTGCCGGCTATTTCATCTTTTTGTGCCAAAGGTATATACCAGTTTCTATTCACCAGTATAAGCGTCTCGAAGTACGCTACAGGTCTAGCAGAACTCATATGGGCAGTTCCGTTCAACTTTTTGAGATACAGTCAATTTTTTTCATCAAGGTATTTTAGTCATCGACCATGGCTGAAAGCAGTGATGTATTCCGTATGTTGGTTGTTGAGGATAAGTTGGATGGTACCAACTACCCATTATGGGCTTATATGATGCGACATTTAATGGTTGCAAAATGACTGTGGAACATTGTGCAGGGTGTTGAAAGATGTCCTGTTACACCTACGACTACAGGTACTACAAATACAGGTGCTGAAGCTGATGGAGATGGTGTCGAAGATGATATTCTACAGATTCCTATTCGTGCTGCTGTTTCTGTTGCACCTACTGCAAAGCAGATTTGTTGGGATGGCAAAGATGCCCAGGCACATGCATTGATAGCGTTGTCTATCAAATGTGCCATTATTCCTCATATTCGCTGTTGCAGAACAACAAAGGATGCTTGGGATACACTTACCACATTGTACCAGGCTAGGAATCAGGCTCGCGTTGCTTACCTCCGAAAACAGTTGGAGAGTGAGCACATGAATGAAGGTGATTCTATGGATAGTTTTTTGACAAAGATCAAAGACTTGAAGGAACAACTGATTTTTGTTGATGAGATTATACCAGATAGCTCACTTGTGCAGACCGTTCTGAATGGTCTTCCTGATTCATATCAGAGTTTCGCTTCTACTCTTCGATTGATGATGAAAGGCAATCCAAATACCTTATCATTTGAGGAGTTAGTCTCTGTTCTATTGTAGGAAGATCAGTCTAGGCAGAACAGGTCCATTATGCATGTTGCAGATCAAGCTTTCTTGGCTAGTCAGAAGGGCAAAGGAAAATGGAGCTCTTCTACTAGTAAGCAGAAATCTGCAAATGCTGCACATTCGAAGAACCAAGACAAAGATGAGAAAAAAATCAGAAAAGCAAAAATTGTTTTGTAAGTACTGTAAAGGGTATCATAAAGAACTATCCAAAACTGGCTTCAAAAGAGGCAAAGAAGAAAGAGGCTGGAATGGTTGTTGCAGAAGCCTCTACACCAAAAATAGAGTCTGCTAATCTTCTACAGGAAGAAGAATGGGCGTTTACTACTGTTTGCAGTTTTGACCCATCTTCTCATGAGCAGTGCATGTCTGCAGTAGACTCAGATGTTTGGTACTTTGACAGTGGGGCGACCAAATATATTACCTTGCAGCACACTTTCTTCTCTTCACTCGAGCCTACCCCTATAGGGAATACTGTTACATGTGCCAACAACTCCTCTTATCCTGTCATGGGAGTTGGTAAGATCATTCTGACTACTGCTGATGGTAGTTCTTTCACTTTGTCAGATGCTTTATTTGTGCCAAGGATCAAGAAGAATCTGTTATCACTTTCTGCATTAGCCAAGATTGGCTTGGTTGTGAAATTTGTTGATGACAGATGTACAGTTCATGATCTGTCAAATGGCGATGTTATTATTGCTTCTGGCATTTTATATCGTGGGTTGTATAAGCTCATAGACTATGAAAGATCTGTTAATGATTCGGCATGTGTAGTTCATGATTCTCAGGCTATGTCAGATGCAAAGCTTTGGCATGCACGCTTTGGTCATCTGAATTTTTCTAGTTTGCTACGCCTACAAAAATCTGATATGGTGTCTTCTTTGCCCAAGCTTGAGGCACTCGGAAAACATGTATGTGAAGGTTGTATTTTGGGCAAAATGCAGCGTTCCTCCTTTCCAAAAGATGGTTCAATTCGGGCTACGCAGAAATTGCAGCTTGTACATAGTGATGTTTGTGGTCCTATGCAGACACCCTCTTTTGGAAATTACCTTTACTTCGTGACTTTCATTGATGATTTTTCCAAGCATGCATGGGCATATCCATTGAAGGCAAAGTCCGAAGTGTTCATGTGCATCAAACAGTTTTTGGTTTTGGCTGAAAATCTACCAGCATGTAAAATGGGCACCCTCCGTTTTGATCGTGGGGGGGGGGAATATATGTCTTCTGATTTTAATGCATTTCTGGCTGAACGTGGGATAAAACACTAGTGTACAGTGCCGTATACACCTCAACAGAATGGAGTTGCTGAAAGAAAGAACAGGTCACTCATGGAGATGGCGAGGTGTATGGTCAAGAGTCACGCTTTACCACATAGTTTCTGGCTTGAGGCTATCATGTGTGCAGCATATGTACTTAACAGGTGTCCCACTAAAGTGTTGCAGTCTATCACTCCATATGAGGCTTGGCATGACCGCAAGCCATCTGTTGCTCATCTGCGTGTTTTTGTTGCATCACTATTTGGGCATTCAATTTATGCAAGTTGATGGTGGAATGGCTTTAGGTCAAATGAAATATATTGACACATTATTGCAGCGTTTTGGCCTTGAAGACTGTAAGCCTATTGCCACTCCTATGGAGACAGGTTTACGATTGAGTCTTCATGATGTTGGAGATGTAAACCTCTAGCACACTTTGAGACGCTTACAATGGTGAACCAAAACTTGTATATATCTTTGGCACAAAAAGATGAAATAGCCTACACAAGCACTCTGATGATGCATTTAGAGGCCAAAACGAGCTCAGATCATGATTTTTTCACCACATAGCAAAGTTGTTTTGATCTCCTAATTCCCCTAAGTATGCTCACCGAATTTCGTGCGATCCAGAGACTGTGATCTGAGGGGTGTCAATTGTTACTGTTAGTGTCCATGTGAAAGGCCAAATGGCCACTAGACACTTCTTTGTATATGTTCTTTAATAAAACATATAGTGGTCTGGTCAGTCACAGACTGTAAGTTCGACCACATTTGTAAGACCTAAGAAGTCTGTCTTCGTGCTCTCTGTGTACTGTGTTTTCTGTGTATTCTGTAGCCTCTGTGCAGAGTATTGTGTGCGGCCTTAGGAGCTCGATTTTCTACTCCGAGCATATCGTCGTGGAGATCTCAAGAAGGAGAGTGTGTTGTGGTGCATCACCATCGAAATACTTCACTGGTATCAAAGCAGTTCGAGGCAAAAGCTTTGTTCCTTTTTTGCGAGCAAAGCGAGCACCCCCCCCCCCCAAGGCTTACGACTAAGGCGACGTCCAATGCATAGACCTTGGCATACCTTGTCATCCGAGTCACCGAAGTCACCCTTGGCATCATTGGCTGTGCGCGAGGGAGGACCTCAACGATCAAGGAATATAGAGGTTCCCAGTACTTCTCGGGAGGTCATCCATCCCAGTATTGTTCCCCCTGGAGCTCGCTTAACTGTGGCAATCTCTTGCCACTAAGCTACACTCTTGTGGTGTCTGAAGAAGGGGAAATACTAAGGTTGATATTACCTTGAACATGTTTTGGTCCCTCAAAGCTTCATTCTTTGCTATTTTTGAAGCATTTTTGGGTGTCTTTTGGAGCCATTTTGGAGTACTTGTGCACATAGTTCTCTTCACACAGGTCCAAGAACATCAAGAAGAGTGTTCTTTGTACTTCTCCGACAATAAATATCAACCTTTGGGACTGTGTTTTCAGCCACACTTGTAAAACTACAAGTTTCTTGAAAGGTTTCGATTTTGGTGGGAGCAGTTGCTGCAAATTTATGCAGGTTTTTTGAGCCTAAAACATCAGAGTTGATAGACACTTGCAAGTGTTATTGGCTAGTTTTTGGGCTGTGTATTCAGCTTTTAGTGTCATTTTTACTGCATATATTGAGCACATACACACCATGTATGCTTTTGTGGATACCACTTATGTACGTCCATGTGGTCATTGATATAGTAGTTACGTTCTTTGCATAAAGCATTTTACGTTTGATAAAGAGGGTCGTGGTGAGGTTTTCTTAACTAGGAGACACCCAGATGTCGAGGTCTCTTCGGTGATGCAGGTGGAAGACTGACCCAGCCTCGCCATAGGAGATGTATGATAGTTGTTCATAGGTGCTCGATAAGCTTAGTTGGCTTCTATTGGGTAACTGATTATATGTAGTGGAGTCAGTGATTCACTATGCAGGAAAACATGTCAGTACTCGCAGTTTTATGATATTTTTACACTGGTCATACGCTCATTTTACAGAGGATACTCTGGCAAAACTTTTTCTAGATTTTTGGTTTTTGTCAACTATACAGTGGTCAATTTACTCCTTGATACACTTATTCATTGGTGTTCAGACTCTTCTAGCTCCATTATCATTCTATTCAATTCTCTACCATCATGGCATCAGAGGTCTCAGGCACATCCAGTGGATCAGGGTCTAGTGCTAGTGTTCCGAGGAGGAGCTATAACTTGCAGGGCAAAGACCATTTTGAGATCCGAAAATTTGATGGCACAAACTTTGCTCTATGGAAGAATCGGATTAAAGATGTGCTGATTCAAAGGAGGCAATGGTAGTCAGTAGATGGAATTTCAAAGAATCCTGCTGACATGGATGAAGATGATTGGGATGAGTTAGATGAAATGGCCAGGTCTACCATTCACTTGCACCTGGCAGATAATGTTTACTTTACAATATTAGACTGTGAAAGTGCAGAGGAGCTTTGGAAGAAGTTATGCAATACATATGAAAAAAAGACGGCATCAAATAAAGTCTATTTGATGAGAAAATTATATGACCTTTGTATGAAGGACACAGATAGTGTTGCTGCTCATCTGAATGAGTTTGATGCTATACTCTCTCAGTTATAGGCTCAAAAAATGGATATGGATAATGAAATGAAAGCAGTATTGTTGTTATGCACCTTGCCATCATCATGGGATACGTTTTGCACAGCTATTATCAATAGTGCACCTGGTGGTAAACTCGTCTATGATGACATATGTGGAGCACTCTTGAGTGAGGAGATTCGCAGAAAATCTATGGTTGGCACTCAGAGTGGAGATGCATATAATGTTCGTGATTCTTACCAAGGAAAGAATCGACAACGTGGCAAGAGCAAGAACAAGGAATAGAATGGTCAACAGAATAAGAGTATAAGTAAATCAAGGAAGAGGGATATTGAATGCCATTATTGTCATAAGAAAGGACACATGAAGAAAGATTGTTATGCATTAAAGAATGCTAAAGGTAAAGGACAGAATGTTGATGGGCATGTTAAATAGTTACCTGCACCATCTACTTCGACTTTGAAGATTGAAGAAATTAATGTTATTTCTGATGATGCTAATGTGTTGACACTTGATAGTACTGTGTCAACTAAGGCTTTAATGGCTGATTCTCTTTCCCACACCTGGCTGCTAGATTCTGGTGCTTCTTTCCATGTGAGACCACATAGAGAATGGCTCTCTAATTATGCAGCAAAGTCTCTTGGTACCGTGAGACTTGGTGACTCTTACCAATGTGATGTTGTGGGGATTGGAGATGTGGTTCTGCAATTCATTGATGGTTCAAAATTTACTATGCATAATGTACGCCATGTACCTCAGTTATCACGTAGTTTGATGTCAGTTGGTCAACTTGATGACCTTGGTTACAAGGTGGTCTTCTATGCTCAGTCCTTTTGCATATCAAAGGGCAATATGGTTATTGCAAAAGGGAGCAAAGTTGGCTCACTTTATCCTTTATTTGTATCACAGAAAGAACACTTGTTAGCTGTTACTGAACAGCCTATGGCTTGTATTTGGCATGGTCATTTGGGCCATATATCGCATAGTGGAATGGAAAATCTTTCTCGTTCTGGCTACTTACCTGTGTTATCTTTCTCTGATTTTTCATTTTGTGAGCATTGTCAATATGGAAAGCAAACTAGAAATGTGCATAGAACGCACATTGAATCTTCAATTCAACCTTTAGATCTCGTTCATACAGATGTGTGTGGTCCTATGCCTACTAGGTCCTTAGGTGGTTCTCTTTACTTTGTCACTTTCATAGATGATGCTACTAGAAAAGTTTGGGTATATCCTATCAAATCGCAGGATGAGGTATTCCCTACTTTTAGAAAATGGCTTGCTTCATTTGAGACTGAAAAAGGAACTAAGCTTAAGGCTTTATGTTTAGCTAATGGGGGTGAGTATACCTCACATGAATTCAGCCTTTTTTGTCAGTCTAGAGGGATTCATAGAGAGTTTAGAGCTCCTTATACCCCGGTACAGAATGGTGTAGCTGAGAGGATGAATAGAACTATTCAAGATAGAGTAGTCTCTATGTTGCATCATGCAAACCTCTCACAAGGCTTTTGGGTAGAAGTAGTATTGATTGCAGTTCATGTGATTAACCTTTCACCTAGTACAGGTATCACTTCATTAGAGATTGCTTAGCCACTAAGCACATTATTCTTGAGAAGGTTCACACTCGAGATAATGTTGAAGATGCTTTGACGCTTTACCACAGGATAGCTTTCGACACTGTTGTCACTTGATGGGGGTTACTTGATTCTTGATCTAACATAGTCACTTGTATACTGTGTAACATGCCCATCAGGTGGGAGGTATAGTTTGTATACTTACAATCAGGTATTCTTTATCATTCTTTATTTTTCTCCCATAGTTACTTTGGCCATGTTGGCATTTAGTGGGAGATTGTTACCGTTAGTGTCCATGTGAAAGGCCAAATGGCCACTGGACACTTCTTTGTATATGTTCTTTAATAAAACATATAGTGGCCTGGTCAGTCACAAACTGTAAGTTCGACCACATTTGTAAGACCTAAGAAGTCTGTCTTCGTGCTCTCTGTGTACTGTGTTTTCTGCGTATTCTGCAGCCTCTGTGCGGAGTAGTGTGTGCGGCCTTAGGAGCTCGGTTTTCTACTGCGAGCATATCATCGTGGAGCTCTCAAGAAGGAGAGTGCCTTGTGGTGCATCGCCATTGAAATACTTCATCAACAATGCTCTAGATGAAGCGATGACCTACTCTAATACCAATTGTTGGAGTTAGACATCTACGGAAGCACGTGAACAGCACAAGGAAGAAGGAGAAGCTTGGAGCACAACACACAATACTGAATGTA
Organism: Ceratopteris richardii; assembly: GCA_020310875.1. Taxonomy (NCBI): domain Eukaryota; kingdom Viridiplantae; phylum Streptophyta; class Polypodiopsida; order Polypodiales; family Pteridaceae; genus Ceratopteris; species Ceratopteris richardii. The sequence goes on from CM035438.1 coordinate 135,465,370, forward strand.
TTACCACTAGAATGTACAAAAATAAGTAACACATTAGGGCAATAGATGTATATACAAGTCGGGGGAAAAAACCTTCCTAAAGAGGGAAAAACATGCCCTGGCGATCCTAGTGTGTTCACACACATCACTACCTAAAAAATATATCAATAGTAGTTTGGGGATCAACAATTTACATAAATAACACAAGGAAGAAGAAGCTAAGAGCACAGCATAGAGTGTATTGGTAATTGTAGAATGTAAAGCTAAGTAACCCTTTAGGATTATGAGTGTATATAAAAACTGGGGGAGGTGCTGAAATATGTCCTTTCACAACACAAAATGTTCAAACTATGGTTAATGAAGGTGGTGTTGAGAATTTTGTAGATTTAGTTTTAGCATAGTTCCTATTTTGAGTCCTCTTGCAACTCCAATTTTCACGTATGTTACATACACCACCATCACTCCCAAACACTGCAACACAACATTGATGGGAAGGCAAAGATGCACATGCATATGCCTTCATTGATTTATTTGATAAGCATGCCATAATGAATCATCTACATGGAATGCTCTTGTCATATTGTATTAAAAAAGAAATGAGGCTTTGTGTTTCTTGCCTTTGAAAACAATTGTAGAATAAGAGTATGAATGAAGGTTGTTCTATGGAAAACTTTCTTATAAAGATCAAATATTTGAAGGGCCAATTGTTGCTTGATTCTTATCTGAGTTTTTCTTATAATCTTTGGCTTTTTAATTAAAGACAAACCCAAATGCACTATCATTTGAAGAGTTAGTTTCGTTTTTCTTGTAAGAGGACCAATCTAGGGAAAACAGGTCCATTATGCATGTTGTAGACAAAACCTTTGTTACCAGCCATAAAGGCAAGGATAAAGATGGATCTTCCTCTAGTAGGTAGAAATCCATACATCTTGCACAAGAAGGAAGACACACAAGAAGAAAGGAGATAAGCAAAAACAAATTTGTAAATAATAGAAGGTAAATTATCATCTCATAAAGAACTATCCTAAACTTGTTGCTAAAGAGGCAAAGATAAAAGAGGCAGGAATGGTTGTTGCAAACACTTTTACTTCTAAGATACATGGTCAAAATTCCACCATTACCACATATTTTCTCTTTTGAGGTCATAATGTCTATCTAATATGTACTTGACAAGTGTCCTACTAAGGCATTAGAATAGTATGACAACCTTCAACAACATTTGGTGCATTTGAAGCTCCCAATGGTTTGTTGGATGTCAAAACTTCATTTTTGAATGGGGACTTGCATAAAGACATTTCATAAATTAAAGCAAGCACAACATGTGTGGTATTGAAAAATACATACCTAGTTATTAGCACATGGAGTTACTAATAGTCCACCTGAAAGCACCTTGTATGTGAACCATGAAAATGATGTATTTATCACCATTGTTGTTTATGTGTATGATATGTTGTTCATTGCTCATAAGTAGATTCATATTTTTGAGTTTAAGATTGATTCTCATGCCTCTTTTGAAATGTCACATTTATGGCATTTGCATTATTGTTTGGGCATTCAATTTATGCAAGTTGATGGAGTCATTGCTTTTAAAACAAAATGCATTGATACTTTGTGGAAAAAATTTTGCTTTGAGGAATGTAAACCTATTGCCAATCCCATGGAAATAGGTTTATAATTGAGTTTTCATGATGCTAGAGATGCATTTGATGTTACTCTCTATTCAACAAATTGTTGGATGCCTTATTTATGTATTCATCACACAGCATGCTATTCAACTTTTTGCCTCTAAAATGAGCAAATTTATGCACAACCCAAGTCTCAATCATTATTAGATAGTTAAGTATATCTTTTTCTACTTATTTAGTACTAGATAGATTAGGTTTTCTTATCCCAAAGGGGAGACTACTACCACCAAATTTAATCACTTTTTTTTACTTAGATTGGGTTGTTTTTTATGACAGTAATGTTTTTGCTTCATTCTTGTCAGCTCATGCATATCTTGTTGAGCATGAAGAAGCTTACTATGACCACTTCTCATTGTGAGACTGAGTGTAGTATATCTTTCTTAGCTACTATTGAAAGTGTGTGGCTTAGATGCTTTGGGTTTTCATTAGACCTCTATCAACACCATATTTATTGGTAGTCATAGTGCATTGGCAAGTGCAAGGAACCCAATGTTCCATGTTCACTGTCACATGATAAATGTCACATGATATTTATATGGGGATTTTGAAGAGAATGTCTCATGGCATCCCTTTGTTGTTACTTCACATTTGGTAGAAGAGAGAGAGAGTTATGTGTCATTCTAGAGAAATAAGGGATATGAAAGATTACTATTACACTCTCGAAGGAGGTGTGAGTCTCATAGGAATCTGATGAGCTTGATGGCTGGGTGGCGAACAACAATACCAACTCTATCTATATGCAGTAGGTGATAGCAAAAAGATGGCCATGTTTTGACACTGGCTTCAGAGCTACAGGAGATGACCACGCGATGGGTGAACAAGTGGGGATTGAACTCATGCAGCAACCATGGGAGGATCCCACTCTAACCAAGGTGCCACAACTCCTTTGATGTCAACATTACAAACATACACAGTCATAGACACTTCTATTCACCCATGAAGCATTGTTGGGAGAGGAAGGATAACATCTTTGTTGTTGCAATTCGGGTAGAGGATTGAGGTGTTGCCATGGATAGATAAAGAAAGATGCAATATTGGCATCAAAGAGGCTTCTTCTCTTCTTTGTATTTTGATTTTGGAGCCACAAATAGTTGAAAGGACCAAGGTAAAAGAGCAACTTCACATGAGGATAGATAACAGACAAGAGAGATGGACATGGGATGCACTTTTTGCATTTGAAGAGTTCATGAACGAAGAGCATCCATTCCATAAGATTTTTGATACTATGGTTCCAAAGTGAAAGAGGCTGGAGCTTCATCTTAATCATAGATATTACTATTGAGATTTTGTAAGGGTCTGAATTTGAGAGCAGGAATGAAGGGTTTGGGGGCCAAGATCTTGGAGGTAAATCATGTGCATGGAGAGTATGAGATATATACTCTCATCTAGAGTCAAAGATTCCCTCCAAATGCAAGAAATCATAGGCTTTAGGACCTCCAAAATAATCTAGTTTCATGATGTTTACATAAATTTCAAGGGCTATTTTGATAAGTAGCCTTTTTTGGAAAGGGAAATGAAGAGGGATTTTCCACATATTGGTGGGGAAAATCATGCATACCTATAGAATAGTGCATGGAATTCCATGTAGAATCAATAAACTAACAAATTGGCTTAGTATGATGGGAGTTTGAACCTCCACAAGACCCCGCTCCATCACTCTTTGAGAAAAATTCCATCACCTAAATTCAATAAATACCCATCTTAGGGGAGGGAAAAAGAGGTGCATTAGGTACAAATGGATAGGAAAAAATATACATACTAAGAGTATGTCATATGGAATTCATTGTGGAATCTTTAGATTCATAAAAAGAATAAGTTGAGGTATTTTGCATCCTCAAAAACCCCCTTCCATTGTTTTTGAAAAAAAAATAAGGTGCTAAATTTAGCAAATCTTTATTTTTGGGAGCAAGAAAAGAGATAATTTAAGAGGCTTACCATGAAATAATGAATACATAAATGAATTATGATATATATATATATATATATATACACACACACACACACACATATATATATATATATATATATAACCATAGGGAATAAGAAAATCCAAGAAAAATCCACATTAGGAATGGATTAGAAGCTTGCTAAAATCTGCTATCTAACTTTTTGCATGAAAATAAAAATCTTGGTTTATGTCTCTTTTGGGGAGCAAATTAGCATGCAAAAAGGGAGGATTTGTAGAGAGTACATGCACGGAAGCAAAATGAAAAGAAGAGTGTACTCACAAAAGAAAGAGTGTGAGAGACTCAAAGTGAGTAGACCAAGAAATGGGTAAAATCACATGGATTAGAAATGAGCTTGCCAAGAGCATGGAGTAGGCTCTTCAAGCTTCTAACCAAGTACAAATGCGGGAGAGGCCCTCCTTATATAGATTTGGGAGGTGCTCTCCAAAGTACATCTCATGTTGGATAATTCCCCTCAAAGGAGAATGAATACATTAGTAGAAGCAAATGGAAAGGTATGAAAATACAAAAGAGATACAATATAAAATGGAACTAAATTGGAAATGGAGTGCCTCCTATATACAAAATGGATATGCACTCATGTGGATACAAATGTAGATGATGTAGGAGCAATCATGTCATCAACACCCCCTCTGCAGCTCCATTTTGGAGTAGTTGAATGCTGCACAGGTCCACCAAACACTGGAGTGGAACCGGAGGTAGAGACTTCGTGAACATGTCCGCCATGTTCTCTTGTGAGGAACATTGCTCTAGAGTAATCTCATGAGATATGAGCTTCTCGCGGATGAAGTGGTAGTGGATCTCGATGTGCTTTGTCTGAGCGTGGAACACTGGATTCTTGGCGATGGCCAAAGCTAATTGGCTATCTATGTGGATGCATGTCAGACTAACATGCAAAATACCAATGTTAGATAATAATCATCAAAGCTAGATGGCCTCACATGCTACAAAACTGGATGCTCAATACTCGGCCTCGGTGGATGACAGAGCAATTGTAGGCTACTTCTTACTTGCCCAAGAGATAGGCCTTGAGCCAAGCAAGAATATGTATCCGTATGTAGACCTTCGAGAATCAGAATCACCAACCTGATCTGAATCTGAATATATTGTGAGTTTGATGCCCAATCTGTACCAAAGACCATGATGTCATGTGAGGGCAAGGGATCAAAGTTGTCTTGAGTAGCATCCCAATGAATCTGAGGAGGTTGATGTGCAAACTAACTAAGGATACCAACTCCATAGGCAATATCTAGTCTAGTCTTGGCGAGCTAGAGTAATGAGCCAACAAGATATCAATAAGTATGCACATCCACAAGTGATGATGAATCCTCCTCTATGAGCTTGATGTTTGGATCAAGTGATGTAGATACTAAGCAACATTGTTCCATGTCATGTTTGGAAAGAATATTAGAGCAGTACTTCTTTTGTGATAGGAATATGCCTTCTTTTGTTTGCAAACTTCCATACTTAAGAAGTAGTGAAGTCGACCAAGATCTATCATAAAATACTCAAGGTGAAGCTCTATGATAATGAATTGGATGTGTTCTTCATCTGAGCCTATCAAGATCAAGTCATCTACATAGAGGATGATGATGGCAACTAACAACTCTTTCTGATAGATGTATAAGTTTGCATTGGCACTGCTTCTTTGAAATCTTTTATCTTCAAAGAACTTGTGAATCTTTTCATAAAAGGCCCTAGGAGCTTGCTTAAGTCCGTAAAGTGATTTGTGAAGCTTGTAGACTTTATCTTCCTTTCCTTTGATCATGAAACCTTCAGGTTGGTCAACATATACTTCTTCTTGAAGATCTCCATTGAGGAAAACACTTTTGACATCGAGTTAGTAGATGGGCCACTTGAAATGTGCACTTAGTGCTAGAATGATTCTTATAGTGGTAAACCTTGCTATAGGGGCAAAGGTTTCTTCATCATTAGTGCCATGTTGTTGCGTACATCCCTTAGCTACAAGTCTTGCTTTGTACTTGTCCAATGTGCCATCTGATTTATACTTAAGTTTATAGAGCCAGTTAACTCCTATGACTTGATGATTTGTGGGCTTAGGAACAAGTGTCCAAGTGTTCTTCTTCTTGATTGCATCCATTTTGATTTTCATAGCTTGTTCCCACTCATGTTGTCCTTGAGCTTCTTTGTAGTTGGAAGGCTCTAGAATACGTTGGATCTGATGCATCTATGCATAATTTACATAACAACTTTGTTCTCGCTGCTCCTTTTCAATGAGCCTTTGTGATCTTCTTGGTTGATTCAAAGTACTAGCCTCTCAGTGGTGTTTTGAAAAGACTATGTCCCCCTCTGAAGTGTAGATGGGCAGATTAAGACTTGTATTTGGATCTTTGGTTGAGTATCTTGAAGCTTCATTAAAGATTACATCTTTTTAAATTGCGATGAAGTGGTTCTCAAGATCATACATTCTATATGCTTTTGATTGTTCACTATAGCCAACAAATATATGCTTTTTAGAATTGGAATGTAGCTTACTTAGATCTTCTTTAGGCACATGGACAAATGTGTCACTTCCAAATACTCAAAAGTAATTGAAATTAGGCTTTCTTCCATAGAAGGCTTCAAAGGGTGACTTGTTGTGCAATGCACTAGTGCAGCCTCGATTGAGTATGTGCACAATAGTGTGCATTGCTTCTGCCCAAAACTTGTAGGGTAATTCTTTGTTGTAAAGCATGGTTCGCTCCATTTCCATTACACTTTAGATCTTTCTCTCAGCTACTCCATTTTGGGATGGAGTGTGAGCTTGAGTGACTTGCCATTTTATCCCTTTTTGCTTTAAGAAAATGTCAAAGTCGTGATTCATAAATTCACCAGCACCATCTGATCGAATAGTCTTGGTTGTCTTTGATGCTTCATTCTCAACTTGGGTGATTCATTCTCAAAACTTAGAGAAAGTGTGTGCCTTTGAAATGAAGTCAAAATTCACACAAAAGAATCAGATGGGGTAGAGGTGAGGGGCTTAGATTAGCCCTACACTTGCACCAAAGAGGAGATACACACAATGGAGAGGGGGGGCTTAGAATAACCCTTCATTGGATACAAGAAAGACTCCTTGGAGAGGGGGGCTTAGAACAACCCTATGCTTGGCACAAAAATTGAGTCGATGCGACACAAAGAGAGCGCTTAGAGTAGCCCATTGTACACAAAGAAAGTCACATTTGGGGGCTTAGACTAGCCTCCTTAGGCACATGTTGGAGTTTGAGGTCTACAGAAGCATGCAGACAACACAAGGAAGAAGAAGAAGCTTGGAGCACAACACACAATACCGAATGTATTACCACTAGAATGTACAAAGATAAGTAACCCGTTAGGGCAATAGGCGTATATACAAGCGGGGGGAAAAAACCTCCTAAAGATGGAAAAAAGTGCCCCGACGGTCCTAATGTGTTCACACATATCACTACCTAAATATATCAACAAATCCCCCTGGGAGTGATGTGGTGAACAAGGAGTTGGCACTCATGTATAAGGAAGTGCCAAGCTATGTGGAATCAATCCACAAAAGGAAGTAAGCCCAAAGCTTTGCGGAAAGCTTCAAACTTCTCTCTAGGCAGAGCCTTCATGAAAAGTTCTGCAATGTTCTCCTATGTGGGCACATATGCCAAGCTGATCTCTCCAGTAGAGAACCTCTCCCTGACATAATGATAATGCACCTCAATGTGCTTAGTGCAAGCATGGAATACAGGGTTCCTTGCAACTGCCAATGTGCTCAGACTGTCAATGAAGATGGTGGTGGTAGAAGACTGACCAACACCCAAATCAGTGAAGGGCTATGGTGTGCAGAACAAGAGGAGCAAGGAAGAGATGGAGGGAGACAGATGATGAGAGAGATGTGCACACATGCATGGGAGCCTCGAAGACCCATATAATGATCTGTCTTCAGGCAATGCACTATATATGATGTATCTATATGAATATGGGGATAAGGTTACATGACCCTTACATCTCTGACAATCTCCTACTTAAGGGTCATTGTGACCATAAGTGGTAACACATATACAAACAATGATGTAGGATTATACAATAATGTAGAGGAAGAGTTTGGATCTCAACCCATACTGATCATCCTACACCAACTACCTCAAACAAGGTGTATCCATGCATCTCAAACTACTCTAGACTCATATCGATAAGAGTCCAGCTCACATCAGACTGATGCAAGAATTGATGAAGTTCCTGCAGAGCTCCCACTTGATTTACGCATGTGCCAATCATCAAACGAGTTACAACAACTGCAAATGCTCCAATAGCAACTGCAATATCTGGTCTCGAGCATAACAACTCGTACACTATCTTAGCTAATGCTGATGAAACCTACACTATCTTAGCTAACCTAAGCATCTCAGCCATGCCTATATCCAAGGCATGCAAAAGCACCATCATCAAGACCAACATGTCCTGAAATATCTGTGTCAACATCTAGCATGAGAGAATCCAAGAATGATTGCATGATCATTGAATCATCAACGTCTAAATCAACCAATGATGTGTCTAGTTGTGCACCCTGAGAGCTAAACCACTCTATCACACACTGTGTACCATGAGAGAAATCCTGCTCTACCACATCAAGTGTATGATCATGCTCCGCATGAGCTAGTCGCACAACATCAACACCAAGGACAAAATGATCAAAGTGATGATCACACTGTAACTGAGTATCATCACAATGCTCTACATGAGCATCTACATCATGCTCTAAAGCATCCAACTAATCATCCAAAGTGTGCCTCCATGAGAGCATCCACATGATCAACAAAATCATGCTCTATATAAGCATCATGAGCATCCAAAACGTGCTCTACATGTGCATCCATCTGAGCATTTGAATCCTGCCATACATGTGCATCATGAATGTCAATAGACCTATGTGTAGGTAAACAAAATGAGACATGATGAGTCCCAAATCGCACATAAGGCTGAACTCCCACTAAGATAAGACTATCTCTCACATGAAGTACCTGTAGTGGATACATGTGCCCAACCTTGGCACCTCTATCAAGCATAACTTGTCCCAATTTCAACAGAAAATGGTGTTCACCAAGGAATGCATAACATTTGCTCTCCTATAACTACCGAACTAAAATCAAGCTCATAAGGAATGAAGGCACATAACGTACATGTCTAAGCGTAAGTGATGCTCCAATAGGTAGCATTAGGCATACATCTCTTGCACCCTCAATGTCATATGTCATACCATCAGGCATATGCACGCATCCATGACTCTCACTTGAGAATCATCAAAACCACCCACGATGTGAAGTAACATGAAAACTAGCTAATGCATCAAGCAGCCAAGCCATATGTGTGCCATCCAATGAACATGAGGAATCCTAAGATGAACCATAGGAGAAAGTGATATCACCATCACTAGCATAATCAATTGCCATAGACTCTCCTAAAATCACTACCTGACTTGCATCATGTGCATATCTCTGACGTCGTCATCACACCCACCTAAAGCAACATCATCGAATATAGCCCTCACGAACTTAGTGCCAACATCAAAGCTATTGATGTGATCTATGTCTCACATGAGTCAATGGACTCGCATACATATCATGTAGTGTCTGCCATAATGCACTACTCGTTTCCTCATGCATAACAGACTCATATATAGAATCCACAAGTTGTAATCAGATAGTGGAGCTACCCAATGCATCCACATCCATCCATACATGGTCACCCATGTCACAAGGCCTCTCTGCATCTCCATGCACATATATGCGTAACCTTGCACGAACCAACGTATGCCACATTTGATTTTCCATCTCGAAAAGTCAATGCCATCAAACTGAGAAGACACCATGTTGGCAATCCAAGAGACTATAAATATAACAAGAGACTAGAAACAATACTCTATCACCAATAGGATCACACCTGCATATCCATATGCATAACTCACATCACAAATGTCTCACTGGAGCAGAAACCATGTGAACCACATGTCACATAACCATACATCTAGCATGCACATAAAACCATGAGCATAAGCGTGCTCATCAAGTCTCCAAATTATCCAAGTAGATGTGAAAGAATCCGTGAAAACTTTTGACAGAGTATCCCTATAAATTGAGCAATCAAAAAAGATTACTAGTAGCAAAAGAACAATGAGTAACTTATCACCTCATTGATCCAATCAAAGATAATGGCAAATACTGTTAGATATACTCAATACTCCACCCTCATGTGACCACAAATGATCCATGGTGCTCTAAGTTGTAAGGCCCCCATTATGAGGAGAAGCCATTATGAGAGCCCGGACATTTGTGGAACCCTAAGTTCCAAGTTAGATGAGATCTATGTGTGACCGTTGATGGTTGAAGATGATCTTTGTGAGCCTAGCCGTTAGGTTAGGTAGGGCATAAACTTCCAGGCCATTTGGTGGCCATTTAAGGTGAAAATAAAGGCCCTGTGGCATCACGCGGTTTCCCCATAGAACCTTAATGGGGGGAGTGCAGAGGGGGGCTTGCCCCCTTCTACGGGGTCCGGGGGGCCTATCCCCTCGGCCCGTAGGGCCGAGACGGTAGGACTTCTGGTCGTGGAGATATTGTCGCATCATATATTTTACCGACTATTTTGTATCTCCCGACTATGTTTATCTATACCGAACCGCCTTGTAAAAGCTATATAAGCACGGCCCAGGTTGAGCTTTACATAGCATTGCGCACTAGTAAGCCCTTCATCTAGAGTCTGTCTAGATCGCCATCTAAGCTCCATAGTGGGAGTGCACGGGTGGACAGCACCATCATTGTAACTGCATTACGCTCCACAATCTGAGAATTTGAGTTCTCTATCTCTCAGTCTGCGTCTATCTTTGTCTGCGTTTTTCTCTCAACTCTGTCTACAGGTCTATTCCGCTGTGCTGTTTTATTTCTTACATGTTATCAGAGCTCAAGAGGCTCTGAGTGGTGCAGAAGTAGAAACATAGAGGTTGCAGAGGTCATAATAACAAAAGAGAGAAGATGTCAAGCGGTGCATCATCATCTACGACTGGGGGCCAAGGCGGTTTATCAACAGGAGTAGGTGGTGCACAAGAAAGAGCAGCAATGATGCCGGTCATTCCAACGTTGCGGATACAGCCACCAGCCTTCACATAAGGTAAACTTGATGGTACGAACTACACCCTGTGGAAGTTCAAAATCACTTCTATTCTTGATTCGTATGAGCTTTTGGAGACTGATCTTGGGACTGATCATGAGCCCCAAGAAAGACCTGATCCAAATAATCCTGGTCGAATGATTCCTCCTGATGCTGATCTTCTACGTGCTTGGAAACGTAGAAATGCAGATGCACTCTGTGCTCTTGTTACAAGTACTTCTGATAGTGTTCTGACTCTCATTCAGCATACTACGAAGGCATGTGAAGCATGGAACATATTGAGAAATCAATATGAAACTCGCAATCAGACACGGATTCAGAACTTGGAGAATCAGCTTGCAGCAGAACGGTTTGCTGATGGGGAGACTGCAGAGGTGTTTATCACTCGCATAAAGAATCTACGAGATCAAATGGCGGGAGCAGGTGTTCAAAAGTCAAGTGAGGAGCTAGCTCGACGTTGTCTTCGAATCTGTCCACCTAAGTTTGATGGTTTGGTAACTGCTCTTAACACTCAAATCAGACCTCAACCACTAACTTTTGAAGAATTCAGTGCCTTACTCATGGAGGAGGAGCTACGGCTCAAGGCAAGGAGTGGTGGTAGCAAAGGAGATGCTACATTCACAGCAAATGCCAAAGGAGGCAAAACAGACTCTTCAAAAGATGGAGACAAAAAGAAGAACGACAAAAAGAAGTTCAAGGGAGAGTGTTTCCATTGCAAGAAGAAGGGACACAGAATCCAAGACTGTCGCATCAAGAAGGAAGAAGAGAAGAGTGGCTCTTCAAAAGGTGGCAAGGGCAAGGAGTCTGCCAACACAGCAGAAACAGAGCTTGAGTTATTTGTTACGATAGAGGAGGTGTGCTCCTCGGCTGAAGATTCAGGAACAGATGACTCATGGGTGTTGGACAGTGGTGCATCTCGTCACACAGTTCCTTACAGCCTCTAAAGGAACCCATCACAGTAAAGGTAGGGAACAATGCAAGATGTCCTGCAGAGGGTGAAGGTACGGTTTCTTTCATTAACTCTAATGGTGATATCAGAAAGCTTTCAAATGTGTTGTATGTTCCACGAATAAAACAAAATCTACTTTCAGTAGCTTCTATAACTGATCAAGGTCACCAAGTATCTTTCAGTAAGACAGGAGCTAAGATTATGGATGGTAACAACAACATCGTTGGGACTGGCATAAGGAGGAACAACCTGTATGAGTTGTGTGCTCTTACAGCCACTACAAATGTGGGCACAAGTAAGCTATGGCATAAGAGATTCGGCCACATTGGATACCTTGTACTAAAGGAGATGCATCGCAGAGGTATGGTTGCACACCTACCATCGATTGCAGAAATGAAGGAACCATGTGAAGCTTGCATGATGGGCAAGCAACAGAGGAAGGCATTTCCACAAGAAAGCAAGAACAGGGCAAGCTATCCTCTAGAGTTGGTGCATGCTGACTTGTGCGGAAAAATGCCTACACAGGCCTTGGGCGGATCTTCCTACTTCATGTTACTTGTCGATGACTATAGCAGGAAGATGTGGGTGTACTTCCTTCGCGATAAGGCTCAAGCTTTTGGTAAGTTTAAAGAATGGCTTCACCTTGTTGAAACTGAAACAGGGAAGAAGATGAAGAAATTCAGGATAGACGGTGGTGGTGAGTTCACATCAACAAAGTTTGAAGATTTCTGCAAGAGTAAGGGAATCAAGCATCAACTCACAGTGGCACATAGTCCTCAACAGAACGGTGTTGCAAAACGTCGGAATCGAACCATCATGGAGATGGCAAGGTGCATGTTGAAAGGAAAGGGTCTGCCTAATCAGTTTTGGGCAGAGGTTGTCAACACTGCTGTCTACATCTTGAATCGAAGCTACACCAAGGCACTTGATGGAAAGACTCCACAAGAAGCCTACACTCTTAAAAAGCCTTCAGTTTCCCATTTCAAAGTATTTGGAAGTGAATGTTATGCACATGTTCCAGATAGAGAGAGAAACAAGCTTCAACCAAAAAGCATCAAATGTATCTTCCTAGGGTACAGTGAAGATAAGAAGGCTTATAAGCTTTATGACCCTGAGGCTAAGAAGATCATGGTGAGTCGTGATGTGGTGTTTAAGGAGGAGCGGCCACATGCAGTGGAGGAGGAAAAGAGAGCTTCAACCTGGCCCAAGAGCTATCCCTTCTACACAAGAGAAGGAAGCATCATCTTCAGATGATGAGTCTGAAAGTCACCAACCAGCCGACACCCAAGTGGAAAAGCCATTGCCACGTTGGGTGAGGCAGCTCTATGATTCTGCAAACCCCATCCCACAGTCACTAGAACAGGTTGCAGATGGACCGAGGCGATCACAGAGAATAGAGGAACAGAGACGGGCAAGTGCCCATATTGTAAACACAGCCTTGATGGTTGATCTCATTCAAGAAGAAGCAAAGGAACCAACCAATGTGGAAGAGGCACTCCATGATCCGAATTGGAGGGCTGCCATGCAAACAGAATACAACAATATCATGAAGAATGGAACTTGGGAGCTAGTGGATCGACCCCCTAAGCGTAAAGTCATTGGCACCAAGTGGGTTTGGAACCTAAAGTACAAGGTTGATGGTACTCTAGAAAAGTATAAAGCAAGACTTGTTGCACAGGGCTACTCACAAGTTGAAGGCATTGACTTTTGTGAATCATTTGCCCTGACTGCAAGAATGACTACTATCCGAGTAGTACTAGTTGTGGCTGCGCATAAGCATTGGCGAGTCTATCACATGGATGTCAAGTCAGCGTTCCTGAATGGAGACCTCAAGGAGGAGGTGTATGTGTCTCAGCCACCAGGGTTTGAGGCTCCCCACTCAGAGAACAAGGTATGTAAGCTGAAGAAGGCATTATATGGGCTAAAACAAGCCCCTAGAGCATGGTACCAACGGATAGATAAGTATCTCTTGGATCTAGGGTTCAAAAGATGTGCTTCTGATGCTAACTTGTATGTTCTAAAGAAAGGAGGGAAGACAATTGTGCTTGTACTCTATGTAGATGACCTTGTGATTACAGGAAATGATGATGCTCTTCTTCAACAAACAAAAGATGCCCTGAGTTCAGAATTTGAATTGATAGACTTGGGCTTAATGCATTATTGCTTAGGTCTTGAAGTTTGGCAGGAACCAGGAAAGATTTTCATCTCTCAACAAAAGTATGCAAGGCAGATATTGAAGGCATTTGACATGGAGGATTGCAAGGAAATTTCTACACCTATGGAGGTCAACACAAAATTATCTATTGAAGATACTTCACCTCGAGTGGACATTGGAAGATACAAGAATTTAGTTGGAAGTCTCATCTACTTGTGCAATAGCAGACCAGACATCCCTTATGTTGTTGGAGTAGTAAGCAGGTTCTCTAATAAGCCTTGCCAAACTCATTGGAAGGCAAGCATGCGAATACTCAGGTATGTGAAAGGAACCACTGATTATGGTATTCTTTATGAAGAAGGGTCATCTCTAGTCGGATACTGTGACTCAGATTGGGCTAGAGATATTGATACCAGAAAATCAGTTTCTGGATATTGCTTTTCTTTAGGATCAGGGATTTTCTCTTGGATCAGTAAGAAGCAACCGACTGTAGCATTATCTTCTACTGAAGCTGAGTACAAAGCTGCATGCGTTGCAGCATGTGAAGCAGTATGGTTAAGGAGAATCCTATGGCACATAGGAATACAAGGACAGGAAGCTACAGAGCTGAAGTGTGACAACCAAAGTTGCATGGCCATCGCCAAAAATCCTGTTTTCCATGCACGTACCAAGCACATAGAAATCCAGTATCACTATGTGCGTGAGTTGATTGAGGACGGGGTTGTGGAGATAACCTATTGCCCTACTGAAGAAAATGGGGCAGACATCTCTACCAAGGCTCTTGGGAGAGAGCAACTTCTTCGACACTTTCCAAAGCTTGGGATTGGACCAAGGAGGTAGTTCACCATCGGGTGGACATTGAGGGGGGGTGTTAGATATGCTCAATACTCCACCCTCATGTGACCACAAATGATCCATGGTGCTCTAAGTTGTAAGGCCCCCATTATGAGGAGAAGCCATTATGAGAGCCCGGACATTTGTGGAACCCTAACTTCCAAGTTATATGAGGTCTATGTGTGACCGTTGATGGTTGAAGATGATCTTTGTGAGCCTAGCCGTTAGGTTAGGTAGGGCATAAACTTCCAGGCCATTGGGTGACCATTTAAGGTGAAAATAAAGGCCCTGTGGCATCGCGCGGTTTCCCCATAGAACCTTAATGGGGGGAGTGCAGAGGGGGGCTTGCCCCCTTCTGCGGGGTCCGGGGGGGCTATCCCCCTGGCCCGTAGGGCCGAGACGGTAGGACTTCTGGTCGTGGAGATATTGTCGGATCATATATTTTACCGACTATTTTGTATCTCCCGACTATGTTTATCTATACCGAACCGCCTTGTAAAAGCTATATAAGCACGGCCCAGGTTGAGCTTTACATAGCATTGCACACTAGTAAGCCCTTCATCTAGAGTCTGTCTAGATCGCCATCTAAGCTCCATAGTGGGAGCGCACGGGTGGACAGCACCATCATTGTAATTGCATTACGCTCGACAATCTGAGAATTTGAGTTCTCTATCTCTCAGTCTGCGTCTATCTTTGTCTGCGTTTTTCTCTCAACTCTGTCTACGGGTCTATTACGTTGTGCTGTTTTATTTCTTACAAATACATATGCCAAAAATTGATGGTGATATATGTCAATACAATGGCGATACACCTCTCAATCAAGAATGAATCTTGCAAGATGATCTAATCTCACACGAATAACATGTGACCAAGTCCAAGTGAATGGAGATAAGCAATGATCCAAAGATATCACACAAGCATAAAGGATCTACTAGAGTACTCTTCTAGCATAAAAGCTGACACATTTTGGCAGTGTTAGCCCACAAAATGGTTGGTTTTTATGCACTAATATGTTTATATTTGGCAGGAAAATATTGTTTGATTGCAGGTACTTGCAGAGTTAATCAATTGGATGAAAGGAGATTGCACTCATGTCTACAAAACTTCTGCTTGGAAATGATGTATTGGTTGCAAATGCACTTATCTCTATGTATGGCAAGTGTGGTCTAATGGATGATGCAAGGATTAACTACATGGATGCAGACAACCAGCGAGGCAGGTACATGTAACGTATTTGATATGTTGAATGTATGTGCTGAAGGTTAATGAGCAAAGGAAAGCACTAGCAAGTCATATTGTGTGAATCTTGAGCTAGCTGAATATTATCGAATGTGTGCATTGCTGGAATTTGTATGTTGAGTTGCAGAACAGCCAACAAGAAAGTCTTGGACACTTGTATGTGTCATGGACATGAGACCTTAAGGTTCCATATATAGTAGGAACTATTGTTGAGTGTTTGTATATGCATCCAAAGCTTGGTATGTGCTGGAAATTGCAAGAAGCAAAAGTGGACAGCAATACAACTAGTAATATGACCATCCACAAGTAGTGGACAACCATGTGCAAAGGTAAGAGTTTTGGATTGCTGAAGATAAGTACTGTTGTTAGAATATGCTGAAGGTATATTAGAAGTGGGCAAAGGACTTTTATGTGCATGGGAAAGTAGTGGGCTGCTATACTTGTTTGTGAGACATACTTGAAGATTGGTATGCAAGCTATGTGTTGATGATTGAAAGTATATATGTATGGATGCAAAGCATATTGTGTGCATGAGATTTATGCATGGAAGGCTTATGTGTGCCTATTGGAGGAAGTAATGCTATGCAATGGAATGCTTGCCTTGTGCTCATGTGAAAGCATAAGAGGTTGATGTATGAAGATTGTGGAATATGTATGAACCTTGTGGTATGAAACGATGTATGATAATGTGGTTAATGATATAAAAATGAAAAAAAAAAGGATCTAAGAGGATTAATGGTCACCCCTGTTGGAGAATAAAAGCTTCTTGGAGTGTGAAGGCATTACATGGGTAGTTACTATCTTGGGAGCAGGAGTAGTAGACATGCAGGGACCATGGACATTATAAAACTTCATGGTGGGATGTTGCTAATGAATCTCACTCTTAGTAATGCATCGACAGATATGACATGTAAGGTAGGGGCATTGCAACGACGCCTTCATTTCAGGCTGTAGGTGAGGCAGAGGCAGAATTTGCAATATCATGCAAGTCAAGGAAGGTCCATGCAGTTTTAATAGATGATGTGGATTCGCTTGTCTTTGGAACACCAGGGTTACTGTTATACAATAGGAAAGCTAAAGCTCGCACATTTCCCACACTAGTATTTGATTTATTGAAGGCTTGCAAGAATGGAACCTTTCAATGGATTAGTTTGTCAACATGTGCATTCTTTCTGGATGTGATTACTGCGACACAATTAAAAGGATCGCATAGACTACATTAAGGTTGGCCCGCATAGACTACATTAAGGCATGGGAATCTTAGACATGTGCTAAAGAACATAAAGAGAGTAAGCTACTAAGCGGCAACGGTGGCCATTCCTAGAAGCTCGCATGTTGTTCAAAACTCCAGTCGGGAAGGTACTAGAAGACGATTGGGAGCATTGAAGAGTTCTTGGTGTCCCGGGGTATAGGAAAAAAGGGATACCTTATCTTTTCGATAGAGGGTATGTGGAGGAGGGGCTTCTTCTTGCTATGAGGCTGCTGCTATTTTGGGCTTCGACGAGGAAAAGAAGGGACGGATCAAGAACTAGGACGGGGGATTAGCAAAGGGGATTATTCTTTCTCAGATTTTGGGAAGAATCAGGGCAACAGAACGCTCTTGGCGATCATAACACAATGTAGAAGGAAGACCCCTGAACAGGTCGAGGAAGAGCAGTGTGGAGAGGACAGAGCACTGCTAAAAGAAAAAATGGAGGTCTTCAACGAGAGGGCAGTGTGCTGTTACTGAGGAGCTTCTGTAATAAAGAGGAGGCTCGATTATCCATCGAGACAAGACGTGATCTTTCTTAGAGAGACCGGGGAGGAGAATGGCGTGCAAATCTATGCTTATATCCCGTGGTTTAACTAATTAAAGCTACTGGAAATTATTCGAGCACATGAGAAAGGAACGGAAAGTGTGTGCGCATCTATCAGAAGGTTGGTTGATGCTGTACTTCTGCTCATATGGAAAGTGACTTTAGATGGTTCCAGCTTTGAAGTTCTGACAGCAGAGGGGGCTCTTATCCACGCGTTATCCTTGGGGGCTCCCTCGTCTGGGGGAAGAGGTCCCAGCATTTGGGATACGTTCACTAGAACTCCAGGTAAAATTCATGATGGGAGCAATGGTGATGAGGCATGCGATCAGTATCATCGTTATGAGGAAGATGTAAGTTTGCTGGCAAACCTAGGCTTTCGCGCTTATCGATTTTCGATATCATGGTCTCGAATTTATCCAGATGGTTTCGGCACTGTCCTCAACGAGGAGGGTGTAGCCTACTACAACGGTTTAATAGACGCTCTCCTGAGAAAAGGGATCACACCATTCGTCACTTTATACCATTGGGACCTGCCCCAAGGTCTGCATGATTCCATGGGTGGATGGTTGAATCCAGAATTTGCGAATCATTTTTCAACATATGCTGAGGCATGTTTTGCTGCTTTTGGAGATCGAGTTAAGCACTGGATTACTCTCAACGAGCCGCTACGTTTTGCACTGTTTGGATATGGTATAGGGATTCATGCTCCAGGCAGAACTTCAAACAGAGACAAGGCTTCAGAAGGAGACACATCGACCGAACCCTATTTGGTTGCACACAATGCACTTTTAGCTCACGCTTTAGCTGTTGACACCTACAACAAGAAATTCAGGGTATGCGTTTTGTTTGACTGGCTTTGTGGAGTCTGTGAAGGTATTAACTTGCAATGAACATTTTGGGGAAATCACTAGACATGATTTGATCTGGGGAGGTTCCCTATGCATTCACATGTGGATGTACTCACGTTTCAGTTATTATCAGGTGCATTTTTTCACAGTACTCTAATTTTATGAATTTCCTATCCGAACTTTGTGGTCTTTGTCACCGCAAATCTATCATGTAAAAGGTCATGAATGGGTGCCGTCAGGGCAGAGCGTGGGTTTGTGCAGTGTTACCTTATGCATTAATATATGGAGGTGTTCCCTTCTACCATGAGACAATCTGCTTATAGGTTCTAATGGGGATGTCCTTGTGAATCTCCATTTGGTCATCTAAAAAGGAGGCATGCTATCCGACTGTGTAGAGAATTATCTGGTATGGAATCAAATTATTCCTAATAAAGGAATACATTTCCTCCTTAGGAACCCTGGTATTGTTTGTTTCAGTCCCTTCTTCATTCTCTGACATCAATGGGAGCACGATGGCCATCATTCTGAGGGTTTGAGGACAAACTAATCATAGATGTTCTCTTTCACGTTCCCATTTTCATAAATTGGATGTATAAGAGAGGGGTTAGTGTTCCTCTTTCCTTCACTGTGCATCTGAGGGGTCCAATGAGGATGGTGGAACCAATTTTACTGTCTATGTATTAATCAGTTGATTTATTCAGTTAAGTCACAAAATGGGCATCATCAATGATCACTGTGATGGATGCCTGTTGTGTCAGAGGATTTAAACGGGCATCTCTGCAGGTAAACCAACCAATGTGAAGTGTTTCAGTGGTTGAGTCACAAAGGGCAACAACTCGTGCAGTTTTAAACAGTGAGTTGAATGCAATTAACTAAAAAAGAGAACCTTGAATATTGAATGCTAGGAGAGCGAACATTTTTGGTGCGTTTGCCGGGAATCCCAAGGTGGGTAGATTTGAGGATAGTTGTGAACCAAAGTGACATAGTAAGAAAATTAGGCAAAATATCATTGAGCATAGGCACTTTCCCTCGGGGCAAAAGAGCTTTCATTTTGGTGCGTTTGCCGGGATACATATGAGCTAGTGCATAGCCATAAGAAGAACCCATTGCGAGATAATTGTGGGCTCTAGGTAATCCAAGTAGACCAATTGCGAGGGGTTTGCGCAAAATAAAGACATTCACAATCACTTTTTCCTGCGGCATTAAGAGCGATTCATTTTGGTGCGTTTGCCGGGAACATATGAGCTGGTGCATAACCATAAGAAGAATCCATTGTGCGATAATTGTGGGCTCTAGGTAATCCAAGTGGACCGATTCCGAGGGATTTGAACAAAATTAAGTCTCGTATAATCATCTTTTCCCTGGGCTTTAGAGCCGATTCATTTGGTGCGTTTGCCGGGAAGCATATGAGCTAATGCATAGACATAGGAAGAACTCCTCGAGAGATAATTGCGGGCTCTAAGTAATCCAATCGGATCGATTCCGAGGGATTTAAACCGAATAAAGTCTTGTAAAACCCTTTTTGCCTGCGGCATTAAGGCCTGTTCATTTGGTGCGTTTGCCGGGAATTGGCTTAGCACATCTCATCGAGAGTGCTACGAGTTCGCTTGGTGCCCCAATTGTGTGGCACAGCCAAGTCGATCCCAAATCTGCTTCAACCTTCATTAAAGAAATGGCCCAACAAAAGCGAGCATGTGGTTTGGAGAATGCCAATATGAGGCAACCGAATTTTGGACAAAATAGGAGATGGATAGATTCTCATCCGACCATGAGACGTCATTTGAACCGAGGGTGGCGATTTGGCCCAATATCAAATTATGTGAGATGCTGGTGTTGCGAGCAGATTGGGCATATAGCCAAATATTGCCCTCGTGTATGCACCCCGTTGGATTTTGTCCCCACATGTGAGGACTGTGGGAAAAAGAGACTATGCGAGCACGTGTGTGGCTCAAAAGAGGTGATTGACCTAAAGGTCGCAACGAATGAACCAGATAGGTGCTTATCCTCTTTGTATGTGGAAGTTGACAAAGGTGGAGTCACTTCGTCAACGGAGACTGCGAGAGCAAGTGAAAGCAAGGACACTGGATCTCATGATCGAGACTTGGTAGAACTCGTAAAGAGCTTGGAATGTCAAGTCAATTTGCTTCAGGTAGAGCGAGATAACGAGAGGATCAAAATAGAGAAATTAGAGGAAAATCAAGTGAAAATGGCCGAGATCCTAGGAACTTGGGAAAAGCAAGTACGAATGTTGAAAAATGAAAACAAGGAGTGGAAAAGAGTAAATAAAAGCTGGAGGCAAGATCTTGTGAAGCCCGAGAGTGAAAACGTGGTCTGGGACTTGAGATCCGGCTTGATGGTAGCCGACTGTTTTGGAGTTGCGATCGAAGAAGAGCTCTCAAGAGACGAGGATGACCTAATGAGGAGAGTCGAAGGAATGGAGCAGGAAATCGAGAAGGTACAAAGCATAATCTGTCGATACAGTGATCAAGCGGGTAAGGCATGTGACGAGTTCCACCTGCAGTTAGAAAGAATGAAAAGTGCCCAAGCGGAGAGTGATGAGAAAGTTGGACGGGTAGAAAAAGAGAATGCAAAGCTGAGTAGCAAGCTCGGTAGGTGGATGAATCGGAAAGACGATGAGATGCGAGTACAGGTAGAGGACCCGAAAGCAGGAAAAATGGAGGAAGAGCTGAAAGCGGTGTTGGATAGGTTGGATGCATTCGGAACGGAGTTAGAAAAAATGAAGAATGAATTGTTGAAGAAGGTAGATGATCTAAATGAAGAAAATATGAGTAGGATTTGGGAGGAAAGATCGATTAGAGAGGAAGTCGAGAAGTTGACTGTTCGAGTTGAGAAGAGGGAGGATGTTCCCCTCGAATCTGCAAAAAGGGTGAGAGAGGATAAAGAGATGGAGCAAATATGGAATCGGTTCCGAGGCATCGACTGTGACTTGTTCCAATATCAGAGTGATATTGAGCACAACAAACAAGGATTAAGGGACTTAGCGGCGAGGCTTGAATCATTGAGGAGCACAATGAGCAATAATAATTTTTCAGGTCATTTGTCGAATCATGTGGAATCTTTGCGAGGCAGAGGATGGAGATGAAAAAATAGACGAGGCGATGGATGTGGGTGAGGACGGCTGTAGTTTGACTAGGGTTTGCTTTGCGGATTACGAGTCCGAGATGTGAGGACGGATGGACCAAGTCTGTTGTACACTTAGGACTAAAGTGACATTTCAGAGGTTTCAGGCCGGCAAAGTAATTAGTGTGTGCGGGTTTCGAGAGGAAAAGTTGACCATGGCATCAGTGGCTGGATTTTGGCTTGAGTAGCAGCAGAGAGGAGATATGTCTCATCGGGATGTCCACAGGGGATATATGTGTGTGTGTGTCGTGATTGGTTGGGTTGGGAAAAAGATCCTTTCTTTTGTCTCCTAATTCTCGAGATGCGGGAATGAAAAAAGATGAGAAAAATATATGTTTGTGTATGTGTGGGTGTGGCTACGCGCCTATGTGGGCCGATAGGTGGGTGGACCCACTTTGGCCGGGTGGTCAAAGCCACGAACCGACGTCGGTTTCACATAGGGCTAGTTGTCTGTGTGTCGTGCGCTGCGTTGGGTTGGTAGATGGGTGGAACAAACTTGATCGGGTGGTCGAGTCCACGAGTCGCATCCAGCTTCAGCGTAGGCCGGCAAGTGTGAGTAAATATGTGAAAAAATTTGGTGAAAAAAAAAGAAAAAAATGTGGAAAAAAATGAATGAGAAGAATTCCTCGCTCGAGGGGGGACATAAGAGAGGTGAGAGAGCATGATGCTCGGATGGGAATATATGTGTTTGTGTTGTGGGGATTTGGGTTATGTGTGGGCTCCCGATGAAACATGTCAAATTGAAGCTTAAGCTCGGCTAGGATTTTGGTTGCGATGTGTCTATGGAAAGCTTGGACTTGAGGAATCCAATCGTGCTAGTTGCATTGTTTGTCTGCAAACCTTCCAGAAGTGTTCAGTTTGGCTCTTAGGTGGTATGACAACTTGAGAAGTCCTGAATCGCGTTGATGATGAGTGGTCCTGTCGAGGTGATCTCGTGTTAGGCTTGAGTGGTCTTTGCGGTGTGTCCATCAATTTAGGAGAGGTGGTGGCGACCAAGCATAGAATTTGATTGATGAACGAAAGAGCACAGAATAGACCAAAAGGTAAGTGGGAATAGGAAACCCTAGGTGGGAAGGAATTGGGAAATTGGCGAGAGAACCCAGTTAGAAACAAGAAAAAGGAATCAAGAAAGCGATCATGTGGTTGGGAAGAGTATCGAAACGGAACTCGGAAATGGTTTTTGATGGTGTGTGGAAAATGTGTTGAGTATGCATGTGGAATAAAGATGTGTGACGTGTTGAATGAGTAGTCGAAAAGAGTGACGAGAGCGAATGTGGACATGTCTTCTGTTTGCATGTAGATATGTTGTGCGTGACGAGAATGCATGAGTGATGCGGGATCGTGATGTGTGTGTTGAGTATATATGTGTGATGTGGATGACTGTCTTTCCATTTTGGTTGTAAATGTTATTGTGATTTGATGACGAAAAGTTCTAATGTTTTAATGAAGTTTGCAGACAGGTGGACATGTCGATGAAGAAGCGAGAAGAGGGACAAAGATGGTAAGGGAAATGATTGGATTTTGGTACTAATAAATGATTGTATGAGTATGATTTCAGGTGCTACATGGAGGAAGAAGAGTATGGTCATGCAAGGTAAAGATTTGTATTTGATTGAGTGATGAGCACATGTCGGATGATTCAAGTGCAAGAATAGACTTGGCTCGTCGAGGACGACTTCGCAATTAAGAAGAGGGGAGTATGTTAGCCCACAAAATGGTTGGTTTTTATGCACTAATATGTTTATATTTGGCAGGAAAATATTGTTTGATTGCAGGTACTTGCAGAGTTAATCAATTGGATGAAAGGAGATTGCACTCATGTCTACAAAACTTCTGCTTGGAAATGATGTATTGGTTGCAAATGCACTTATCTCTATGTATGGCAAGTGTGGTCTAATGGATGATGCAAGGATTAACTACATGGATGCAGACAACCAGCGAGGCAGGTACATGTAACGTATTTGATATGTTGAATGTATGTGCTGAAGGTTAATGAGCAAAGGAAAGCACTAGCAAGTCATATTGTGTGAATCTTGAGCTAGCTGAATATTATCGAATGTGTGCATTGCTGGAATTTGTATGTTGAGTTGCAAAACAGCCAACAAGAAAGTCTTGGACACTTGTATGTGTCATGGACATGAGACCTTAAGGTTCCATATATAGTAGGAACTATTGTTGAGTGTTTGTATATGCATCCAAAGCTTGGTATGTGCTGGAAATTGCAAGAAGCAAAAGTGGACAGCAATACAACTAGTAATATGACCATCCACAAGTAGTGGACAACCATGTGCAAAGGTAAGAGTTTTGGATTGCTGAAGATAAGTACTGTTGTTAGAATATGCTGAAGGTATATTAGAAGTGGGCAAAGGACTTTTATGTGCATGGGAAAGTAGTGGGCTGCTATACTTGTTTGTGAGACATACTTGAAGATTGGTATGCAAGCTATGTGTTGATGATTGAAAGTATATATGTATGGATGCAAAGCATATTGTGTGCATGAGATTTATGCATGGAAGGCTTATGTGTGCCTATTGGAGGAAGTAATGCTATGCAATGGAATGCTTGCCTTGTGCTCATGTGAAAGCATAAGAGGTTGATGTATGAAGATTGTGGAATATGTATGAACCTTGTGGTATGAAACGATGTATGATAATGTGGTTAATGATATAAAAATGAAAAAAAAAAGGATCTAAGAGGATTAATGGTCACCCCTGTTGGAGAATAAAAGCTTCTTGGAGTGTGAAGGCATTACATGGGTAGTTACTATCTTGGGAGCAGGAGTAGTAGACATGCAGGGACCATGGACATTATAAAACTTCATGGTGGGATGTTGCTAATGAATCTCACTCTTAGTAATGCATCGACGGATATGACATGTAAGGTAGGGGCATTGCAACGACGCCTTCATTTCAGGCTGTAGGTGAGGCAGAGGCAGAATTTGCAATATCATGCAAGTCAAGGAAGGTCCATGCAGTTTTAATAGATGATGTGGATTCGCTTGTCTTTGGAACACCAGGGTTACTGTTATACAATAGGAAAGCTAAAGCTCGCACATTTCCCACACTAGTATTTGATTTATTGAAGGCTTGCAAGAATGGAACCTTTCAATGGATTAGTTTGTCAACATGTGCATTCTTTCTGGATGTGATTACTGCGACACAATTAAAAGGATCGCATAGACTACATTAAGGTTGGCCCGCATAGACTACATTAAGGCATGGGAATCTTAGACATGTGCTAAAGAACATAAAGAGAGTAAGCTACTAAGCGGCAGTGGTGGCCATTCCTAGAAGCTCGCATGTTGTTCAAAACTCCAGTCGGGAAGGTACTAGAAGACGATTGGGAGCATTGAAGAGTTCTTGGTGTCCCGGGGTATAGGAAAAAAGGGATACCTTATCTTTTCGACAGAGGGTATGTGGAGGAGGGGCTTCTTCTTGCTATGAGGCTGCTGCTATTTTGGGCTTCGACGAGGAAAAGAAGGGACGGATCAAGAACTAGGACGGGGGATTAGCAAAGGGGATTATTCTTTCTCAGATTTTGGGAAGAATCAGGGCAACAGAACGCTCTTGGCGATCATAACACAATGTAGAAGGAAGACCCGTGAACAGGTCGAGGAAGAGCAGTGTGGAGAGGACAGAGCACTGCTAAAAGAAAAAATGGAGGTCTTCAACGAGAGGGCAGTGTGCTGTTACTGAGGAGCTTCTGTAATAAAGAGGAGGCTCGATTATCCATCGAGACAAGACGTGATCTTTCTTAGAGAGACCGGGGAGGAGAATGGCGTGCAAATCTATGCTTATATCCCGTGGTTTAACTGATTAAAGCTACTGGAAATTATTCGAGCACATGAGAAAGGAACGGAAAGTGTGTGCGCATCTATCAGAAGGTTGGTTGATGCTGTACTTCTGCTCATATGGAAAGTGACTTTAGATGGTTCCAGCTTTGAAGTTCTGACAGCAGAGGGGGCTCTTATCCACGCGTTATCCTTGGGGGCTCCCTCGTCTGGGGGAAGAGGTCCCAGCATTTGGGATACGTTCACTAGAACTCCAGGTAAAATTCATGATGGGAGCAATGGTGATGAGGCATGCGATCAGTATCATCGTTATGAGGAAGATGTAAGTTTGCTGGCAAACCTAGGCTTTCGCGCTTATCGATTTTCGATATCATGGTCTCGAATTTATCCAGATGGTTTCGGCACTGTCCTCAACGAGGAGGGTGTAGCCTACTACAACGGTTTAATAGACGCTCTCCTAAGAAAAGGGATCACACCATTCGTCACTTTATACCATTGAGACCTGCCCCAAGGTCTGCATGATTCCATGGGTGGATGGTTGAATCCAGAATTTGCGAATCATTTTTCAACATATGCTGAGGCATGTTTGGCTGCTTTTGGAGATCGAGTTAAGCACTGGATTACTCTCAACGAGCCGCTACGTTTTGCACTGTTTGGATATGGTATAGGGATTCATGCTCCAGGCAGAACTTCAAACAGAGACAAGGCTTCAGAAGGAGACACATCGACCGAACCCTATTTGGTTGCACACAATGCACTTTTAGCTCACGCTTTAGCTGTTGACACCTACAACAAGAAATTCAGGGTATGCGTTTTGTTTGACTGGCTTTGTGGAGTCTGTGAAGGTATTAACTTGCAATGAACATTTTGGGGAAATCACTAGACACGATTTGATCTGGGGAGGTTCCCTATGCATTCACATGTGGATGTACTCACGTTTCAGTTATTATCAGGTGCATTTTTTCACAGTACTCTAATTTTATGAATTTCCTATCCGAACTTTGTGGTCTTTGTCACCGCAAATCTATCATGTAAAAGGTCATGAATGGGTGCCGTCAGGGCAGAGCGTGGGTTTGTGCAGTGTTACCTTATGCATTAATATATGGAGGTGTTCCCTTCTACCATGAGACAATCTGCTTATAGGTTCTAATGGGGATGTCCTTGTGAATCTCCATTTGGTCATCTAAAAAGGAGGCATGCTATCCGACTGTGTAGAGAATTATCTGGTATGGAATCAAATTATTCCTAATAAAGGAATACATTTCCTCCTTAGGAACCCTGGTATTGTTTGTTTCAGTCCCTTCTTCATTCTCTGACATCAATGGGAGCACGATGGCCATCATTCTGAGGGTTTGAGGACAAACTAATCATAGATGTTCTCTTTCACGTTCCCATTTTCATAAATTGGATGTATAAGAGAGGGGTTAGTGTTCCTCTTTCCTTCACTGTGCATCTGAGGGGTCCAATGAGGATGGTGGAACCAATTTTACTGTCTATGTATTAATCAGTTGATTTATTCAGTTAAGTCACAAAATGGGCATCATCAATGATCACTGTGATGGATGCCTGTTGTGTCAGAGGATTTAAACGGGCATCTCTGCAGGTAAACCAACCAATGTGAAGTGTTTCAGTGGTTGAGTCACAAAGGGCAACAACTCGTGCAGTTTTAAACAGTGAGTTGAATGCAATTAACTAAAAAAGAGAACCTTGAATATTGAATGCTAGGAGAGCGAACATTTTGGTGCGTTTGCCGGGAATCCCAAGGTGGGTAGATTTGAGGATAGTTGTGAACCAAAGTGACATAGTAAGAAAATTAGGCAAAATATCATTGAGCATAGGCACTTTCCCTCGGGGCAAAAGAGCTTTCATTTTGGTGCGTTTGCCGGGATACATATGAGCTAGTGCATAGCCATAAGAAGAACCCATTGCGAGATAATTGTGGGCTCTAGGTAATCCAAGTAGACCAATTGCGAGGGGTTTGCGCAAAATAAAGACATTCACAATCACTTTTTCCTGCGGCATTAAGAGCGATTCATTTTGGTGCGTTTGCCGGGAACATATGAGCTGGTGCATAACCATAAGAAGAATCCATTGTGCGATAATTGTGGGCTCTAGGTAATCCAAGTGGACCGATTCCGAGGGATTTGAACAAAATTAAGTCTCGTATAATCATCTTTTCCCTGGGCTTTAGAGCCGATTCATTTGGTGCGTTTGCCGGGAAGCATATGAGCTAATGCATAGACATAGGAAGAACTCCTCGAGAGATAATTGCGGGCTCTAAGTAATCCAATCGGATCGATTCCGAGGGATTTAAACCGAATAAAGTCTTGTAAAACCCTTTTTGCCTGCGGCATTAAGGCCTGTTCAGGCAGCATCTCCTATGTAAAATGGACTCTAAACCAAAATAACCATGTGGGAATCACCATCCACATATGCCAAGAATCACACTGGCAAATAAGATATCAAATCAATGAACATATGCTAATAGAATAGCCAATCAAGGTGAAAAACATATATGCAACTGGCGCTCTAATTTGGATCATGTACCTGTAAAGAAAAACAAGAATACAAGCACTAGCCAAGATCCAAAATCAACTCTCATAAAATATGTGCAACCACCAAGTAATTATGTAATCAAGTGGCATAAGCAATATATATACCTCTAAAAATAAGAGCTCGCACACCAAAAAATCTCTCTCGAAGAAGTTCCACAACAAAACGAACCTCCAAAAGCAATTAGGGTTCTTGTGATGAAAATATGTTGCTCTGTGTTTTGCTATTTCAGAGATGATAACCTCTAAATTTGAATTTTTTCTCTATAGCAAACTTCAAGAAGTCTTTCTTGGCTACATAAGGATATATAGAACACCTCAATCGAAGGTGTGTAGTTCAAGATATACACAAAACAAGCATCTGTTGTTAATTTCACCTTCACCTACAACACTGTTGCTCTATATTTTGCAATTTTAGTGACCCATAACTCAGAATTTGGACTGTATTCTTTTAAAATTTTAGTCTCTTTTGCAAGCTACACATAGAAAGTCGAATCACTTGAATTGAACTTGTAAAACTCAAGTTATGTCCCAAAAACTGACCTCTTGTCCAAGTGATTATAGATTCGTCTTCTAAATCAATCTGTGTTTCTTGAATTTTCAGTTATCTCCACCCTTCTATGAAGTTGTAGCCCTTTGTCTCAGCTATGCACAAAAATTTAAAATGCACCAATCCGAGCTTCCTAACTCAACTTATGGCTAAAATACTTAGTAGTTGTCAAGAGGTGCGGACCTTCACATTCATCTCATGTGACCTAAGCTTCCATTGAAGCTTCTTGCACACAAGCCTTCAGCAAGCTCTAATACCAATGAGGAGCTATGGTGTGCAAAACAAGAGAAGCAAGGAAGAGATGGAGGGGGAGAGATAATAAGAGAGACGTGCACACATGCGTGGGAGCCTTGAGAACCCACATAATGATCTCTCTTGAGGCAATGCACTATATATGATGTATATATATGAATATGGGAATAAGGTCCCTTGACTCCTACATCCCCAACAATCAACCATAAGGTGTCTAAGCCACACACACACTTAACAGTCCTTGTGAAAGTTGCCCTATACTCAGCCTCACAATTGGAAGTGGCCATAGTAGGTTGCTTCTTGCTCAACCAAGATGTACATGAGCTACCAAGCATGAAGCAAAAACCACTAGTGGACACATGAGTGTCATAGCCACTAGCCCAGTTAGAGTTAGAAAAAGCATGTAAATCTGGCGGTAGTGATCCCCCCTTGAGATCAAACAATCCAAGTAACCACTCAAGTAGTGAAAGATGCGCTTAACCGCCTACCAATGCTTGACATCTGGGCAATGCATAAACCTGCTCATCTGTGAGAGACTAAACCGAATATCTGGCCTGGTAATGCACAAGTAAATCAAGCATCCAACAGCTTACGGATAGAGAACAACAACAAATGCATCTCCAACATCATGAAGACTCAAACGTAAACCTATCTCCATAGGAGTGGTAATAGATTTGCAGTCTTCAAGGCCAAAACATTGCAATAATATGTCAATATATTTCCTTTGACACAAAACTATTTCGCCATCAACTTGCATGAATTGAATGACCAAATAATCATGCAAATGCCCCAAATCAGACATCTCAAATGAGGCATGCAAATCAGTATAGAAATCTGCAATATGCTTCTCATGAGGACCAATGAGCAGCATGTCATCAACATACACAACAATTATCAAAAATACATCATTTGCACGCTTAACATATAAGCTACTCTCAGCTGAACTGTTCTCAAAACCATGTGCAATTAGATAGGCATGTATCTTTTCATATCAAGCACGTGGTGCTTGCTTTAATCTATATAATGCCTTCTTTAACCTGCACACTTGGTTTTCATGCCCTTTCTGCACAAAGCCATTGGGTTGAAAAACACGCACTTCTTCATGAAAGTCACGATTCAAAAATGCAAATTTA
This sequence comes from Ceratopteris richardii, assembly GCA_020310875.1. Lineage (NCBI taxonomy): Eukaryota > Viridiplantae > Streptophyta > Polypodiopsida > Polypodiales > Pteridaceae > Ceratopteris > Ceratopteris richardii. The sequence continues at coordinate 135,495,359 of CM035438.1, forward strand.
ATGTCCAACTAATGTAGATTTCAACCATGATGAGTTGCAAGTGCACATATGCTACGAACAATAGTCATTTGACATGTAGGTGCAAAGGTCTCATCAAAATCAATGCCTCTTTCATGTGCATAACCCTTTGCAACAAATCTAGCCTTGGTGCCAACTGTTCCATCATGTACACTTCAAAGTGATCAGAGGTTGGAAGTTCTCTCAACCCTTCTTTGTCAATTCCTAGCTTAGGCTAAGTGCGACTTAGGTGTGGTGATTAATTAGAGCGACGCTAGGCACGAAGCAAGTCCAAGAGAACTAATCAACTAACTACAAGCAATAAGAGGGTCTGAAGTGCAAAAACTCTAAGGAACAAAAGTAAACTTGAATCGATCAATTATCAAGTGCAAAATTCACTTAAGTATCCCTGACGACGTGATTTCAAACAAGGGCTTAACACAATAATCAACTAAAATGAACAAAGTGATTGATACAAACTAACTTGCAACAAGATTGTACTTGGGACTAGGGGGTTGCAGTACATGATTCTCAGGCTATGTCAGATGCAAAGCTTTGGCACGCACGCTTTGGTCATCTGAATTTCGCTAGTTTATTATGTCTGTAGAAATCTGAAATGGTGTCCTCTTTGCCCAAACTTGAGGCACCCAGTAAACATGTCTGTGAAAGCTATATTTTGAGCAAAATGCATCATTCATCCTTCCCAAAAGATGGTTCAATTCAATCCACTCAGAAATTGCAGCTTGTACATAGTGATGTTTGTGGTTCTATGGAGACACCTTCTTTTGGAATTATCTTTACTTCTAACTTTCATTGATGATTTTTCTAGGCATGCATGCATATATCCACTCAAAGCAAAGTCCAAAGTGTTTATGTGCTTCAAACAGTTTCTGGTTCTGGCTAAAAATATATCAGCATGTAAAATGGGCACCCTCCATTCTGCTCGGGGGGGGGGGGGGGGGGGGGGGGATATGTCTTCAAATTTTAATGGATTTCTGGCTGAATGTGGGATAAAAACATCAGTGTGTAGTGCCATATACACCTCAACAGAATGGAGTCGCTGAAAGGAAGAACATGTCACTCATGGAGATGGCAAGGTGCATGGTCAAGAGTCAGGCTTTACCACATAGTTTTTGGCTTGAGGTTGTTATGTGTGTAGCATATGTACTTAACAGGTGTCCTACTCAAGTGTTGCAGTCTATCACTCCATATGAGGCTTGGCATGGTTGCAAGCAATCTGTTGCTCATTTACATGTTTTTGGTTGTTTGGCATATGCATTAGTGTTTGAACAATAATGCAAAAAATTGGATGATAAAGCAGTGAAATGTATTTTTGTTGGGTACAGTTCTGAAAGCAAAGGTTGTCTTCTATATCATCCATAGAGTAAACGCATTTTGGTTAGCTGTGATGTTGTTTTTGTGGAATATGCTATTCGGCCACTACTTTCATGTACTAAGGAGACATATGTTAGCTCCAAAGATATGTATGATACTTTGCTCCCTCTTTTCACAAGTGGAAATTTTGGTGCTTGTCCTAATGAGGCAACTTCTCAACCTTTATAGGTTTCATGTGATGGTGCAGATCATTCCATTTCTGATACAGATTTGCATGATGCACTTCTTGATGAGAAAGATGATATTCAAGAGGCAAAAATTATGTCCAAATGGCTAGTGCAAACTTTGTGTGACAGTAAATTAGATGCACCTTTGTCATACCATACTCATTCAGGCTCTCATAGTGCCTCTTTTGCACTAGGTTGCTATGCTATGGCTCGCTCTAGTATGAGGCTGTTTCGTTTGATGAAGCACAAAATTCTAAAAATTGGATGGCTGCTATGCAATCAAAATATGATTCTATCATGAAAAATGGTACTTGGTCTTTATGTGACTTGCCTCCTGGCAAGAAGGCCATTGGCACTAAGTGGGTATGCAAGCTGAAGCATAAGCCTGATGGAACAATTGATAGGTATAAGGCTAGGCTTGTTGCAAAGGGATATGTGCAAGAAAGAGGCATTCATTTTGATGAGACCTTTGCACCTACTTGCGGAATGACTACTATTCGTAGCATCTGTGCACTTGCAGCTTATCATGGTTGGAATGTACATCAGTTGGACATTAAAAATGCATTTCTGAATGGTGATTTGCATGAAGAAGTGTATGTTTTTCATCCCCGTGGTTTTGTGCAAAAAGGGCATGAAAATCAGGTATGCAGGTTAAAGAAGGCATTATATGGTTTAAAGCAATCACCATGTGCTTGGTATGAAAAGATACATGCCTATCTAATTGCACATGGTTTTGAGAATAGTCCAACTGAAAGCACCTTATATGTTAAGCATGCTAATGATGTGCTTCTGATAATTGTTGTCTATGTTGATGACATGCTACTCACTGGTCCTCATAAGAAGCATATTGTTGATTTTAAGGCTGATTTGCATGCCTCATTTGAGATGTCTGATTTGGGGCATTTGCATCATTATTTGGGCATTTAGTTTATGCAAGTTGATGGTGGAATAACTTTGTGTCAAATGAAATATATTGACACATTATTGCAGCATTTTGGCCTTGAAGCCTGCAAACCTATTGCCACTCCTATGGAGACTAGTTTACGATTTAGTTTTCATGATGTTGGAGATGCATTTGATGATGTTTCCTATCAGCAGGTTGTTGGATGCTTGATTTACTTATGTATTACTCGACTAGATATTCAGTTTGTTGTCTCACAGATGAACAAGTTTATGCATTGGCCAGGAGTCAAGCATTGGCAGGTGGTTAAGCGCATCTTTCGGTACTTGAGTGGTACCCGATTACTTGGGTTGTTTTATCCCAAGGGGGGATCACTACCACCAGATTTACATGCTTTTTCTGACTCTGACTGGGCTTGTTTTTATGACACTCGTGTGTCCACTAGTGGCTTTCGCTTCATGTTTGGTAGCTCATGTATATCTTGGTTGAGCAAGAAGCAGCCTACTGTGGCCACTTCTAGTTGTGAGGTTGAGTATAGGGCAACTTTCACATCGACTGTTGAGTGTGTGTGGCTCAGATGTCTTATGGCTAATTTGGGTGTTGGTCAGTCTTCTGCCACCACCATCTTCACTAACAGTTAGAGCGCATTGGTAATTGCGAGGAACCCTGTGTTCCATGCTCGCACTAAGCACATTGAGGTGCATTGTCATTATGTTAGGGAGAGGTTCTTTGCTAGAGAGATTAGCTTGGCATATGTGCCCATGCAGGAGAACATTGCAGACCTTTTCACGAAGGCTCTACCTAGGGAGAAGTTTGAAGCTTTTCGCAAAGTTTTGGGCTTACTTCCTTTTGTGGATTGATTCCCCATAGCTTGGCACTTCCTTATACATGAGTGCCAACTCCTTGTTCACCGCATCACTTTGAGGGGGGATTCGTTGATATATTTAGGTAGTGATGTGTGTGAACACACTAGGAGCGTCGGGGCACTTTTTTCCCTCTTTAGGAGGCTTTTTCCTCCCTTGGCTTGTAAATATGCCTATTACCATAATGGGCTACTTATCTTTGTACATTCTAGTTGTAATACATTAAGTATTGTGTGTTGTGCTTCTTCTTCTTCCTTGTGTTGTTTGCATGCTTCCGTAGACCTCAAACTCCAACAAGATCCACAATGTTATCCTATGTGAGCACCTATGTGCCAAATAGATATCTCAAGTAGAGAGTATCTCCTTGACATAATGATAGTACACCTCAATATGCTTATTGTGAGTGTCCAAATGCAGCCATCTTTTTGCTACCATCTATTGCACACACATAGAGTTGGTACTGTTGTTCGCCACCCAGCCATCGAGCTCATCGGATTCATATGAGAGACTCATCACACCTCCCTCAAGAGTGTAATCATAATATCTCATATCCCATATGTATCCAGAATGATACATGCCTCTCTCTCTTCTATTGTGGAGTAATACCAAAGAGATGCCATGTGGCATTCTCTTCAAAACCCCCATATAAATATCATGTGACATTTCCTTCCCCTTGAAAGCACTTTTGTTCTCGAAAATCTAGAAGAAATGTTTGTAATGGTAGAAGAAAGTGCTCGGACTCCCCTGAACCCCATGTAATCTATGTACATGGCCATCTCTATGTGTGTTGTTTCCCCATATACTTCCCTTTAAGAAGCCTCATATGAGATCATCTAAAAGGTGGAAAACCATCTAAGTGGTGCCTACTATCTCCCATATACACTCAACTTCCAGACTATTAATCCCATGACATATAACATCATCAAAAGACCTAAGTCCATATGATGTATCCTCTATGGAGTAATAGCATGAAAAGCAAGTGTAAAATGCCAAGCTTATAAGCTTGACCATAACATAATGGAGACAATAAAGCATAGAATAATATAGAACAAAGTTTCATAAATTGACTCGAAACCCATCTAAGACTAAATGGTAGATTTTCCCTCACATCATTCTAGGTCTTTCTAACTTTAAGTGTACTCACAAGCAATACTTTAGTCTAAACTACCTTGTGAACCATGAACATCCATCATCCTACCTCATACATAATAATTTCTTGGTAGTATGTCTACATTCCACTAACCAAGAAGTCTTTGGTTTGCCATCCATTTCCTTTGGACTTCATTCTATTGGAAGAGCATCTATTGGCACTAGTGCCAACTCTAAAACTTTCTCTTTCCTTTAGTTTTCCATATGAATGCAAAAATCACTCGTTTTGAGATCTAGATAATCCCTTAGTACCCATCCTCCTAACTAATTCTCATGCATCATCCTCAAGATAAACATCAACTAAGAGTTTGGTAACCTAATTGGTCAGATATATCCCTGTATCCTAGAGACCCTAAAGAGAAGAATCATAAGTCTACTCCCAATCTCACTAATGTTAATAACTAGATCATCTCATCTAGTCAAGGACTATTACAGGAAATAAATATAGTTACTTCTCTCTAGAGTCTCCAAGTGAAACTCAATCTAACCATCATGATTAAACAGTCTTCATCTTGTTCTTGATAGAAGAGAACCACTCCTATCTACATCATCTAAAGAAAATGAAAAAGTGAAACTCTCCCTCTATGTGTGTGTGTGTGTCTCTCTCTCTCTTATCTCATCTAACCATCTACATCATCTAAAGAAAATGAAAAAGTGAAACTCTCCCTCTATGTGTGTGTGTGTGTCTCTCTCTCTCTTATCTCATCCATTAGGGTTATAGGCGTACATACAACCTAGGGAAAAAAACCTCCTAAAGAGGGAAAAAAGCTCTGTGGTGGTCCTAGTGTGTTCACACACATCATTACCTAAATATATCAACAAACACACCTTGGGAGTGATCAGTGAACAAGGCGTTGTCATTCATGTATAAGGAAGTGCCAAGCTATGTGGAATCAATCCACAAAAGGAAGTAAGCCCAAATATTTTGCAAAAAGATTCAAACTTCTCCCTAGGCAGAGCCTTTGTGAAAAGATTTGCAACATTCTCCTTTGTGGGCACATATGCCAAACTGATCTCTCCCGTAGAGAACCTCTCCCTAACATAATGATAGTGCACCTCAATGTGCTTAGTGTGAGCATGCAACACATGGTTATTCGCAATTGCCAATGCGCTCTGACTGTCAATGAAGATGGTGGTGGAAGAAGAATGACCAACACCCAAATTAGTCATAAGGCATCTGAGTCACACACACTCAACAGTCGATGTGAAAGCTTAACTTTAATTAGCCTCACAACTAGAAGTGGCCAGAGTAGGTTGCTTCTTGTTAAACTAAGATATGCATGAGCTACCAAGTATGAAGCAAAAACCACTGGTGGACACATGAGTGTCATAGCAACTAGCCTAATCAGAGTCAGAAAAAGCATGTAAATCTAGTAGTAGTGACCCCCCCCTTGGGATACAACAATCCAAGTAGACGAGTACCACTCAAGTAGCGAAAGATGTGCTTAACAGCTTGCCAATGCTTGTCACCTAGGCAATGCATAAACTTGCTCATCTCTGAGATAACAAATTGAATATCTAATCGAGTAATGCATAAGTAAATCAAGAATCCAACAACCTACTAATAGAGAACAACATCAACTACATCTCCAACATCATGAAGATTCAACCATAAACTTTTTTCCATAGGAGTGGCAATAAGTTTGCATTCTTCAAGGCCAAAACGCTACAATAATGTGTCAATATATTTATTTTGACACAAAGCTATTCCACCATCAACTTGCATAAATTGAATACCCAAATAATGATGCAAATGCCCCAAATATGACATCTCAAATGAGGCATGTAAATCAGCCTTAAAATAAGTAATATGCTTCTCATGAGGACAAGTGAGCAGCATGTCATCAACATAGATAACAATGATCAGAAGTACATCATTTGTACGCTTAACATATAAGGTTCTCTCAGTTGGACTATTCTCAAAACCATGTGCAATTAAGTAGGCATGTATCTTTTCATACCAAGCACATGGTGCTTGTTCAAATCATATAATGCCTTTTTCAACCTGCACACTTTATTTTCATGCCCTTTTTGCACAAAACCACGTAGACTAAAAAATAATTTGCTATCTCCCAAAGTCTAGATCAGCCATTTAGGCATAGTTTTTGCTTCCTTTATATCAAACGTCTCATCAACAAGTGTAGCATCAGAAATGGAATGATCTACATCATCACGTGGAACTTGCAAAGGCTGAGAAATTGCCTTATTTCGATCAGCACTAGACTGTCCACCAGTAAAAAGAGGTAGCAAAGTGGCATACACATCTTTAGAGATAACTGATGTCTCCTTAGTACATGAAAGTAATGCCTTAATTGCATCTTCCAAAAAAATAGCATCATGGCTAACCAAAATGCGCTTAGTCTATGGATGATACAGATGATAGCCTTTACTTTCATAACTATACCCAACAAAAATACATTTCACTGCTTTATCATCCAATTTCGTGAGTTGTTGTTTAGGCACTAATGCATATGTCAAGCGACCAAAGACACGTAAATGAGCAATAGATGGCTTGCGATCATGCTAAGCCTCATATGGACTGATAGATTGCAATGCTTTAGTGGGACACCTGTTAAGTACATATGTTGCACACATAATAGCCTCAAGGTAGAAACTATGTGGTAAAGCTTGACTCTTGACTATACATTTCACCATCTCCATGAATGACGTGTTCTTCCTTTCAACAACTCCATTTTGTTGAGGTGTATATGGCACTATACATTGATGTTTTATCCCATGTTTAGCCAGAAATGCATTAAAATCAGAAGACATATACTCTCCCCCTTGATTACAATGAAGGGTGCCTCTTTTACATGCTGATAGATTTTTAGCCAAAACCAAAAACTATTTGAAGAACATGAACACTTCAGACTTTGCTCTCAATCAATATGCTATGCATGCTTGGAAAAATCATCAATGAAAGTCACAAAGTAAAGATAGTTCCCAAAATAAGGTGTTTGCATAGGACCACAAACATCACTATGGACAAGGTGCAATCTCTGAGTAGCTCATATTGAACCATCTTTTGGGAGGAGCAATGCTTCATTTTGCCCAAAATACAGCCTTCACAGACATGTTTACTAGGCGTCTCAAGTTTGGGCAAAGAGGACACCATTTCAAATTTCTGTAGGCATAGCAAACTAGAAAAATCCAGATGACCAAAGCATGCATCCCAAAGCTTTGCATCTGACATAGCCTAAGAATCTTGAATTGCACATGCTGAATCATTCATAGATCTTGCATAATCTATGAGCTTATCAACCCATGACATAAAATTCTAGAAGTAATAATGATGTTGTCATTTGATAGATCATGAACTATACATCTGTCATCAACAAATTTCACAACCAAGCCAATATTGGCTAATGCTGAGAATGATAACAAATTTTTCTTGATCCTTGGCACAAATAAAGCATCCAACAATGTAAAAGAACTACCATTAGCAGTAGTCAGAATGATCTTACCAGCTCCCATAACAAGATAAGAGGATTTGTTGGCGAATGATTCTGTGTAGGGGCAGGCTCAAGTGAAGTGAAGAAACTGCACTGCGAGGTAATATGTTTGGTTTCCCCACTGCCCATGCTTCATTTTGCACAAGACTTGTAGATTCTAATTTGGGTGTAGAGGCCTCTACAACAACTATTCAAGCCTCTTTTTTCTTTGCCTCTTTTGTAGCTAGTTTTGGACAACTCTTTATGACATGATCATTTCCTTTATAGTATTTGCAAAACAATTTTTGCTTTTTTGTTTTCTTCTCATCTTTTTTATCCTTCTTTGATTGTATAGAATTAGCAGATTTCTACTTACTAGTAGATGAGCTCCATTTACCTTTGTCCTTCTGATTAGCCAAGAAAGCTTGATCTGTAACACACATTATGGACCTGTTCTTCCTAGACTAATCTTCCTCCTTAAAAACAGAGACCAACTCCTCAAATGTTTAGACATTTGGATTGTCTTTCATCATCAATAGAAGAGTAGAAACAAAACTCTGATATGAATCTAGAAGACAATTCATAACAGTTTGCACAAGTTAACTGTCTAGCAAGACCATGAGTAGAAAGAAATTTCTCTTTCAAATATTTGATCTTTGTCAAAAAACTATCCATGGAATCTCCTTCATTCATGTGTTCACTCTCCAACTATTTTCGGAGGTAAGAGACACGAGCCTCATTCGTTGCCTGATATAAAGTGGTAAGTGTATGCCAAGCATACTTTGCAGTTTTGCAAGAATGAAGGTGAGAAATAATGGCACATTTGATAGATAAGGCTATCAATGTATGTGCCTAAACATCTCTACCATCCCAAAAAAGTTGCTCTATAGTAAGTGCAGTAGGAATCGTAGCACAAATATGAACCTAAAGAACATCATCTTCAAGGCCATCCACATCACCTTCAGTAACTATATTTGTAGTTGTAGTAGGAGGTTTTTCAAAAATCTTGCACAACATTCCATAGTCCTTTTGCAACCAATACATGATGCAACATATATGCCCACAATGGGTAATTGGTACCATCCAACTTATCCTCAATAGCGAACATATGCAATACATCATTTATTTTAGCCATGGCCACTGATTAAAATACTCTGATGTAGAAAAATAATTGTATCTCAAAAAGTTCAATAGAACTACCATATCGAGTTTTGTTAAACATGTAGGAGACTTTGAGGATCTTATACTAGGGAACCAAAAAATATGTTTGGCACAAAAAGATGAAATTGCATGCACATGTGTTGCGATAGTGCATTCAAAGGATGAAACAAACTCAGATCATGATTTCAACACCATAGAATGAAGCTACTTTGAACTCCTAATCACCCTGAGTATGCTCACCAATTTTCTTGTGATTCTGAGACTGTAATCGGCGGGGTGTTGATGACGCCCTAGATGAAGCAGCAACTTGCTCTGATATCAATTGTTGGAGTTTGAGTTCTACAAAAGCACATGAACAACACAAGGAAAAAGAAGAATCTTGGAGCACAAAACACAATACTGAATATATTACCAAGAGAATGTACAAAGATAAGTGACTCGTTAGGGTTATAGGCGTATATACAAGCCGAGGGATAAAAACCTCTAGAGGGAAAAAAGTGTCCCGACAGTCCTTCACACACCTCACTGCCGAAATATATCAACACATGTATATAAGTTCTCCATGTTTTTTCCTTCAAAAATAGTGGAGAACCGAACTCCCATGTGAAGGAAAATTACACTTAAAAGTAGAGTAAGTGAATTCCTTCTAAAATATAGACTAAGATATGTTTTCTAAACACCTCTTCTCACTAGTGGAAAATATACTCTATTCTTCTCCTATGAAGAAATCATGTTTTCCTTTCCTTTTTCTCTTTCAAAGAACATAAGATAAAGTGATACCTCTAAGTTAAAGTATGATCTCTCCTCAATCTTGGAGCTAATTCCCAATTTCTCCTTTCCTTAAAAGAGAAAATTATGAATTTATTTAGTCCTCTCTTCCATAAAGTAATACATAATCCATCATTACCTACATTCCTATGAATGTGGAGAATAAACCTCCCATAAAAAATGAAGGCGTATATGGTGAAGAGTGGAGAAAATAAATTCCTTCTTAGGGTCAAAGTCCTTTGCTAAAATGGTCAGCAATGATATGACATGATACCATAATTAAAAAAATGTGTATCCATAGTAAAGAAACTATCTCTGCCAGCCAACCTCTATGCATGGATCTATACAATCCATCCATACTAATGGAATTATCCTCCCCGAAAACTATGGAGTGAGTATGTGATATCAATGGAGATAAAATCACCCATCACATTCTTTATTGGAAGAGCAAACCTTCCCTAAACAATGAAGGATCTGCTAAGAGCTCTCCTTTGATCTAGACATGCCCCCATGAATGATGAGTCCTTTTCTCCCAGGCCATAAAAGAAGAGTGCTCAAAGGGAAGTTGTTTCCCCCATCACATACAAGTGGAATCTTCTTTCGATTCATGGTGTCATACCTACACTAAACCAGATGTATATTCCCTATATATATATATATATATATATATATATATATATATATATATATATATATATATATATATATATATATATATATATATATATATATATATAATGTGGAATATGTACATGGACTCTAATGAATCCCATATCCTTGACTCATAAAGGTGGACTCAAATGAATCCCATGTTCTCGAACTAGTATAGTTTGGTTCTAGTTAACATGTGACAATGGATATCCCTCTCTATTCCAAACTAACTTGTTCCTAGGTACCAAGAGTTGAATCTAAGTACCTCTCTCTAGATCGGGACATACATATATATATATTGGGTACCCCAAATATTCTTTACAAAGGGATCTATGCTCTAAATCATAGAGCTAGAGCCATTACTATGGCCTTCCTAACCATCACTTGAATCACATAAACACTCCTCGATGCTCTTTCATGAAACCAATATCTATGATCCAATCTAATTGGTCTCCTTAGTAGTTTAGCATAAATGCTTCATTACTTTCTCAAGTGATGTGCATCAATGAAACTAGTCACTCTTTGGGTATTCCTCATGATACCCCCATAGTCTCCTAATCATCTTGTGAGACTCTTTTGAAGATAAGTAAATCTTCAGTACATTGGAGATTATCATAAAGGTATCTCTTGTGCCTCTATACAACTTCCTAAAACCTATAGGATTGCTTGTGCACATTCCTAATGGTGAAGATATATCTCCTTCCCCTTAGTAATCCTATGGTCTAAATCCATAAGGATTATGTGTAGGGATCCAACTACTAATGAAGTTGCCTTATTTATGATGCTTTGATGGTTCTGTCCATCAAGTACATGCTTACAAGCATCCTTACACTTTATTGATATTTGCAGAAAAGGCATGTTGCTATGGTGTAGCTCAGTGATGAGTAGCACCTCCTTTAATGTCAATCCGGGAAGACATGAGGATGGTATGGAGACCTCGAACAAGTGATGGCACAAGTGTGTGAGTGAGAAGCACACAAACATGCACACACATACACACACATGCACACACGACAAGAACAAAGAGAGAGAGACAATGGAATCACTTCTATTGCTCAAGAGTTATCATACAAGTTCAAATCTACAACAATCTAACCCCAAAAATGAGCTCTCTAGCTCTATTTAAGTTTTTGACTAGCTTTGGTCCTGTTCACACCTAGTGTCTGGCCTAGTTAAAAATTAGGTCCCTAAGCTATTTTGGAGGCTCAAACGGACTCTGAAAACTATGAAACTTGGTAGGCCAATACTTCTAAAGCTCCTCAAGCTTGAGGAATCCTTGACTTGCACAAAATGGAGCTACAAAAAGGTGAAACGGTATTTAGAATGGTTTTCAGTGATGAGAATCACTTTTAAAATAATGTGAGGATTGAAAAAAGTCTGATTGGTTGCCTCAGTGCTAGATCTGCATGTATGCCTGTACTTGCTTCTTCCTAGATGCCAACACTCTCCCCCCCTAGCGTCTATCATCTCTGATAGACCTTTGCTCCATGGGGTGATCAATGTAGTGCTGGACTATGTCGGTGGCTAACTCCTGTTCTCTATTCCTTAGTCCCCTGACCAGATCTCTTTGAAGAGCATCCCAATTAACCGCACTAGGAATGTCAAATTGTGGTGTTGTATATAGCTTTGAATGCATAGTATGTTCACATGCAAATAGCTGTAGAAGATGGGTCGGTTGTGGCACGAACACTTCAGAGTGAGATTCCCAAAACCCAGTGGTAAACATATCGTCAAATGTTTGTTTATAGCAAGCTAGGAGATATTGATTCTCGCATGCCAAGCATAAGCAACCCGAATACTAGGGGTTGTGCTCATATCATAGAGTAAGTCATAATTACCATTTATAAAGCGTGGGATCGAAGGTTGGATGTTACATACATTGCGGAAAGTCTTTAGTACTATTTGCATCATGTCCAAGATCTTTAGCATCATCTGAGCAGCGACATCGGGCATGGGTTGTAGTTGGGGCATCTAGTGTCTGATAGTAGCCATCATGTAGGCTACGGATGGTGTGCCTTTTGGTGGTGCAATGGATGGGTAGTTGAGCCATTGTTTGCAATTAGCATTATTCTGAACTTTTATGGCAAAGGCTTTCCATGATTGTCTTCATTGCACTGGCCCAAAGCAAGGATTATACTTTAAGTGCATGGGGGCATGGTCCCATGTTCGAAGCATCTTTGGATAAGTCTCCAATAACTTTTGCCGCCAGATGGGTTGGAATATGGCACCTTTTCTGGCTTCTTCCGGGATGTCCTCTGGTTGGAACTGTGTTGCGAAAGAAGGGCACTTATTGGTTTTGCATTTGATCTCAGCATTGTAGTCTGCCAATAGCACAAAGTAAGGCTTATACTGAAACTCCAAACTAGTTATTAAGCGCCTAGGAGCCAAGTGCTTGAAATATTCAAATTGACATATTGTCTCCTCAATGGCTTTCATGGCAAGCATCTGAGTGGCTATGCACTCTTCATGAGTTTGGCCCATCTCTTCTACTTGTTTCATCCATGCGGGAGGGGGTTCCTCATATGTGTCTTGTCCTTCATCTATGACTCCACCTCCTGGAAGAGGTTGAGGTTCATAAGTGTCTTGGAAGGTCTCCTCAACTGGAATGATAACTACCTCTTCTTCTGCAGGTTGATCGGGTGGAGATGGTGGTCGTTCATATTGTAATAATTTCATTTTTAACTCAGTGACCTGTCGCCGTAGTGTGAGTAGCTCGTCGTCGGTTGAGGATTCTGGTGGTGGTGAAGTAGCGATGTTAACCATCTCTCTAAGTTCTATTGCATGTGGTGTGGGCACTGGTTGTCTTTATAGTTCCTTCACCTGGTCTGCAGGTCAGCCGTGCGCTTCCAAGAGGTTCGCATAATCTTCCAATACCTGCTAGATATTTTATGAGGGGATAGCCTGGAATTCAGTAGGATCTATGGGTGCCCCGGGAGTGTTTTTGATGGCTGCTTCGAGATTTTCTTGATTTTGCTATTGTAAACTTCTGTTCTCTTCTTGGGCAGCCGCTAGGTGTCATCGAAGTAATGCCATGTTCCTTTGTAATCAGGCATTGCGGGCTAGTTGATCTCTGAGTTGCTCTTTGGTCACCTTACCTGTCACTGTATATTTGGCCTCAATCTCCGCATAAGATTGCTGGAGGGAGGTATATTCTTGTTGCAATTTAGTATTACACAACTCCAAAGCATCAACCCGTGCTTGGATGTGGGTAGACAGACTACATAGATCTTTGTTGTCCTCTTCCAATAATCAATATTCCTGTTTAAGATGTGTGGAAGATTCGAACATGGTGTCTAGTGCATGACTAAATGAAGTGGATGTAGAGGTAGTGGTGGAAGATGCAAGGGGTCGGGAAATGGGGAAGGGAAAGGTGGATGTTGTGATCACAGTGGGTGTAAGTGGTGATGTGAGTGAAGTAAAAAGTGGTGATGTTGAGACGAAAGTGGTGGTGGGTGGTTCTGTGGAGGGTGAAATGTCCATGGGATTAGACGTGATTGTGTGTGAAGTGTGAATCGTGAATACTGCAATGGTGGGTGGTGTGTCAGTGGTGGGCGTGAACGTGGGTGAGGTGGGGTGGGAAAGGGGATTTCTACTATAATCATCAAGTTGTCATATCATATTTACAAGATTTGCCCAAAACTGGGGAAGGGTGGTTTGTATCGATTTTAAGAAGGTTGAGGGGGGCATTGTGGGTTGGGGTTGGGAAAGAGGGAATGTTGTAGTGAGGGGAAATGATGGTGTCGATGTTTGGGTAGAGACAAGTAGATGTACCACAATTGGTAGATAAGAAGGGTGACCTATTATGGTTTGATGAGTGGCGGGGTGACCTATTTGAGGTTTGGGAAATTGACTAAAACTGGTGGAGGTAGGGAATGGTAAGGATGGGAAAAGGGTGGTGTGTGATATAGGTTCGCGAAAGGGGAATGCTGGTTGTTCAGGAATGCTAGTGGTGAGGGTTTCGGAAAGATGGATGTGTGGTGATGGCAAAGATAGTGTTTGTGTGCTTTCGTCGGGGGCACGAGTGTCAGTGGGATTGGTCATATGAACGTCTTCTTGAGCTGTGGTTGGGAGTGAGACAGAACTTCAATGTGAATCATCCTACCCCTTCGTGGTCATGTGTCCAGTCTCCATTGGTCATATTGAATAGGAGGACGATGTATCATAGTCCGCATTGCTTCTACAATTCCACAAGTGTCTGCCAGAAGATTCAAAGATTCGACAAAGTGAGGGTCCACGTTCTCTGCTTGTAGCATTTGGTTCACCATTGCTCTGTTTGCCTCTTCTGACAACTTATGCCTTTTTTGTACTTGTTTAATCGTCTCATATAATCGTTTGATTTATGCCGTTCTTCTCGATGTGGATGTCCTCTAATGGATGATGATCTAAGGCCTTTAGTGTTTGAAAAGAACTCCACATCAGATAGTTGTGTTGTTTGCAAGAAGATCTCAAAATCAAAGGGGGGAGCTTCAGCTAATTCATTTATGGAAGCAAACTCAATATCCGTGGGTAATGGAGGGGCTGAAGGAGTATCTTGTGTAATGCCCTCTCACTGTGATTGTTGGAGGTGGATAGTGAATGGGGCCACCTATCCTTCTTCTCTAAGGGAGACTTCCGTGGTGGACTCACGAGGGATTGGGATATAGGGAAGTGATATGCGCATGCGCTTAGCTGGTTGAACCCCTGGTTTTCATCCTTAGAATAATTGCAACTCTGAGTAAGTAGGTGCCCGTGCGATCGGCACATCATATGCTAGACATCTGTGGATGATTTTGGTAATGGCAAAGCAACCATTCAAAGAAGGCTTCCTTGCCCCTCATTTGCCTACTTCATACAATTGATCGAGAATCCATACTAGCATTTTATGGGTAGACTCCCTGTCTGTGCTAGGTATAGATTGTACCAAATCTTCTTGTGAGGTTGCGTGAATCGATCTTGAGTCGGGAATGCAAAGTGCTGAAGGCACATGTGCAAGGGGATGGCAATGTTTGGTGTGAGGGCACACATGTCGTTCAACTTCTTGAGCTTATTGTTCTTCATAGATTCCGGTATCAAAGAGTCTCGATCAGAGGGCACATGGGTGCCGTACATTTGGAGGCCTCCTTAATTAGAGTTACATTTAGCTCGAACTTTTTCATTTCTCCGTGGTTTGATAGAGAGGGCACCAGAAATGTGCCTTACTGATCACGATCTCCTGTAGCTTTAAGAGTTGCAATCAAATAGTAACATCTGATGAAATCTGGCTCAGGCAGGGGTGCACTAAAGTAATCCTTCAGACCCGCTTTTTGCCAAATATCCTAAAGAGGCTCAGCGTTTTGTAGTGATTCAAATTCTCTCGAGAAGAACTAAAATGTCCACCAAACTGTGCCAAATTCCAACTTAGACTCCCAGATGTGATCTGCATCACCCAAATCTCTTGGCATCTCATTGAACCAATGAGAGTGCCCTTTTACACTTTCTGTTAAGCCGCTCGGTGGATCCAAGATGGGAATTTGTCTCACGTTTAGATACTCTTCAAGCCTAGCTGTTAGTGGGGCCTCCACAGGCATGGTCTCCCAATCAACTTGAGAACTAGTGCCTGCTTCGGAGCTCATGCTTGTCACTTTTGCCATGTGATTTCTTGCAGTTGTTGATGCTTATCTGCTAGAAGAAGAGAGACACATTAGCGTTGCATAGGAAACATGATGTTATGGTGTTCCCTCCACAATACTAACATGACCATTCCAAGTGGTTAGGGCTTAGGGGGTGAAGTGTTCGTGAAGGGTATGAATGTTGGTTAGTAGGTTAGAGTCATCCTAGATGCATACTTTTGGATGTGCAATGTACTCCGAATGCACCTACATCAAAGTGGGCAGATTTACAAAATTGGCCTACCCAAGCCTGAAGAAGTCCACTTCTTAGGTTGAGGTTAACTGCATGATCATAGATCCAGTCTTGACCCAAGACAAGAGGTTCGGTAAGATCCTCATCTTCACATACTAGCACTTTGACTGCCATTAGAACCTCTTGAATGTAGAGGGGAAGTTCCACCTCTCCCATACAAGGGGTTTCAACACCTCCCAACCCTATGAGATATGCCTCTATAGGATTGACCTTCAATTGCAATTCTTGGCAGTAAGAAAGCCATACTACACTAGTGGCTGCTCCTGAGTCAATTAAAGCTCTCATGGTCCTTGCACTCTCTCCTTGTCCTACCTCTAGGGTCACAAAAGGTCATCGATCAAATATCCTATGGGACCGTTCACATGAAGCCTCGAACATGGCCATGTGATAACCTAGAGCTTCTTGAGTGTTAGGCATGGGCTGATCTCTACCTTGTCTTCTCAATTTCATTCGTCGAATGCGTTTTAAAGCTTCTGGCTGTGCTTCTTCTCGAATTCGCTTTTCCTCTTCTTTACGTTTCTTTGCAATATTGAGTCGATTTAGCATCTCTTCCATTAGGGGTTCTTGATATAACTTGACTCTGCATCTGCTTATGTAACTTGGTAGGATGTCACCTTCTAGAATGCTAGTTGTACTGCTCCACTTGTGGAGATCCTATTGATAATCATTGCTCCATAGCCTCTCTTCTCTAATTTCCGTGCATGTTGCTTCAAGGTGTAGACTAGGACTAGGTCTCCTGCTTTCAAGCCCTTATCCTTCACATGTGCATCAAAATATGATTTTTGCCTCTTCTTGGCTGCATAAATTCCTGCTGAAGCTCTCAATCGTGTTTCACCTAATCGTTCAAGATCGAAGATTCTAGAGGAGAGCTCATAGTCTGTCCAGTCATGCTCGTGTGCTACTTTCAATGTAGGTATCAAAAAGGTATGCCCAAACAACATGGTGTAGTTGTTTGTCCCAATCAGAGCGTTTATTATTAACTAATTTTGTCAATACATTGCGTAGAATCTTATTTGTGCTCTCAACCTGTCTATTAGCTTGTGGATGATAGGGGGACGACTTCTTATGTATCACCAAGAATTCTTGGAGAAGGTTTTCTATGACTTCATTCAAGAAGTGCGTGCCTCTATCACTTACTAGCTCTATTGGTAACCCATATCTTGTGAACACACTCTCAAATAAGAACTTAGCAATGGTCTGCGCGTTGTTCTTCATTGTAGCTTTTACTTCTACCCATTTGGTTAGATAGTCACTGGCCACAATAATGTATTCAGCATGGGTACTCTTAGCTGGGGGATTAATAGGAACAACAAAGTCTATTCCCCACTTAGAGAATGCACGTCCACCTATCATAGGTTTCAATGGCATCTCATCTTTACATATAGGGTACTGAGTTCGCTGACAAACATCACACCTCTTCACATAGGTATGTGCATCCATATGAAGTGTGGGCCACCAAAATCCTGCAAATAGTGTTGCTTTGATCACCCTATATGGTCCAAATTGTCCTCTTGCTACACCTTGGTGAGCAGTTTCTAGGATCTTGAGATATTCACTCTTGTGGACACATAATCTAAGATACCCATCTTTTCCTCTTCTGTATAGATTATCTTCAATGAGAGTATAATCTAAAGATTCTTGTTCTAAGCTCCTTTGTCGAGCCAATGTCATATCTTGGGGAAAGGTTCTCGTCCTCAAAAAGGCTACTAAGGGTTCGCTCCAATCTGGCACTAAAGACACTCGATAAAGAGTGTCATGTTCCACTGGTGGTTTAGTGTGCCAGATTGGGCATTCCTTGCACATCTTATGGACATTTGCTTCCATAGTTGGCCAGTGCACTCCAAGTCTCCTCAATATCTGTAAGGTTCTTTGCCTTGAGTAGTGTTGCTCTAATGCACCCACGTGTGCTAATTGCAACCATTTTGCATACTCATCCTCTTCCACACAACAAGCTAATATTCCCTGATTCGTATGCTTGTACATACTCCCTGCCATGATATGGTACTTTGGGCTTTTACTACCTCCCTATCTTGAGTGTTTACCACTGGACATTTAGGCCCATATGTCAGTACTGGCACTAAGTTCTTGGCCCACTGTAGTACAACCTCTAAATTAAAAAAGTAAGCATCAGGAAGGTCATCTGATATTCCTTGTGGGGCCTCTCTGGATGCGAGCCTCGAGAGATGATCTACTCTCAAGTGAGTCTTGCCTTTCCTCACCACAACCTCAAAGTCATATTCCATTAGTAAGAGAAACCATCTTACTAATCTACCTGTATTGCAATGCTTGATGATCAATAAAAAAATTAAACTTATTTGCAAGCAAATAGTGTCAAAATTTTTTAACTACATATACCATGCCTAATCCTTCTCTCTTAGTGGTGGTATAATTTCGTTCAACTGCATTTAACTGTCTACTAGCATAGGCAATTGGAAGATCCATATTACCTTCACCCCTAGGTTGTGCAAGTACACACCCAATAGCATAGTTGGAGGCATCCACATGGACATGGAATGGCTTGTTTGAGTCTGGTGTAGTCAAGATTGGTGCTGAACACAATTGCCGCTTAAGCTCATTGAAAGATATCTCACATTCATCAGTCCACTCAAATTTAGTCAAAAGTCCGTATAGAGGCTTTGCAATGATGGCATACATGTGTATAAAACATCGATAATAGCCACAATGCCCCATGAAAGCTTGCATTTCCTTGACATTCTTTGGCCTAGGTAGTTATGGGATAACTCTCACTTTCTCTTTGACAGTTGATATGTCGTTCTTCGACACTATGTGTTCTAGAATCTTGCCTTGCCTGACCATGAAAGCACACTTTTCTGGGTTCAAGAAGACTTGATGTTCTCTACATTTGTGAAAGATTTGCATGAGTTCAGGTATATGTGTCTGTCTAATGTTGGAATGAGCACAGAGATCATCAACATAGACTTCCAAATTCTTCCTCAAGAACTTTTTAAACACATGGCGCATCAGTCTCTGGAAGGTTGTAGGCGCATTGGTTAGACCAAATGTCATTACACGAAAAGGAAATATGCCCCACTCTGTGGCAAAAGTTGTCTTATGCTGATCTTCTGGTGCAATGGCCACTTGATTGTAACCAGAGAACCCATCCAGGAAGCTGTACACTTCCTTGCCTGCTACCCTTTCTAATAGATGCTCAGTGATAGGAAGTGGACAACTATCTCTGATAGTGGCTGCGTTAACCTTCTTCAAGTTAATGCATACACGTAATTTGCCATTCTTTTTGGGCACCAGTACAATGGGGGAAACCCATTCAGTGTGCTCGATTTCATAGATAAATCCAGCTTCAACTAAGCGATCTATCTCTTCTTTGATCTTGGCAGCATAGTTGTCATTGTATGTGTATGGCTTCTGTTTAGAGGGTCTAGTCTCTGAGGTCATGGGGATCGTGTGTGAGCATATGTCAGGGTCTACACCTTTCAAGTCCTTGTAACTCCAAGCGAATACATCTCTGTATTCTCTCAGCAACGCTATCAACTCTTGCTCTTCTTCTTCTGTCAGGTCATGTCCAATGTATGTGCATTTTTCTTCTCCTTCTTCTATGGCTATCACAATTTTCTTCATGGTTTCTTTGTTATCATAGGCCTCTCCTGCTTGAGCATTGCGTTTAGGCATTCTTATCATGACTCTCCTGTCTTCTATCTCATACTTCTTAAACTTTTCAGGTACCTCGAATAGAGATTCTCCCTCTTTTGTCATGGTTTCCTTCTTCTTCCTTTTCTTACCTTCACTCTTGGTGGTCACTTGTGTGGTTAAACTCACATCATGGGTAATCTCTTCATGTCTCTGAGGGTGAACTTCCACTTCGTAGAAATATTCCTCATCTGATGCAAAAGGTGGGTCCATAATGATTGACTCTAGATCAGAGTCACTTGCATCCTCGAATGCATCAGTGCT
The DNA here is from genome assembly GCA_020310875.1 of Ceratopteris richardii. Classification (NCBI taxonomy): domain Eukaryota; kingdom Viridiplantae; phylum Streptophyta; class Polypodiopsida; order Polypodiales; family Pteridaceae; genus Ceratopteris; species Ceratopteris richardii. Next base: position 135,515,652 of record CM035438.1, read on the forward strand.
AGGTTCACATTCTTCAAGAATTGGATCACACATAATTGGCTCTATTGTGAAGACTGAAATGTTATAGCCATCCTCATCACAGTGGGGTGTCCACTGTTCTTCATTGATGGCTACATCCATAGTTGCTAAAATTTCCGCCCAACTGTGGGGTTCAGATTCTTCGCCTGGAAATACTACAGGTGCATAGGCTGGGTCTTAAATGGATCTATGGGTTTCCTTCGCACCTAACTCTCTAGCGTCTTCTCTCTTCTCGCTCTACTGCTACTTTGCACATCCATAAGTGTGTGTCTTCATGCATCCATGAGGATCCTGATCCTATGGAATGCACTGACTCAGTATCATCTTTAGCTCTATGGATGGGATTCCATTGGATGGGAGGGACATCTCTATGAGATTAATCCTTGAGATTAACTTTGGTCGTGACACCTAAGTGTTGCAAAAACAAAGAATTGTTCCCCAATCTTGTACCACTTGCAACTGCCGCATAAATTGGTCTTACCAAAATCATCTCGTAGGCTTGATTTTTGCTAAAGTCACATATAGCAAAAGTATGCTCGAACTCAACACCACATGTAGTGAGAGTTATTCCTTCTAGCAATCCTAAGGGTCTCTCAATGTGACCATCAACCATCTGCAATTTCATTCTCGTTGGCCTGAGTGCTGGTTTGCCCCAATGCTTCCATAGGGAAGTGGTAGCATTTGTAACTCCTGCACCTGAGTCCAAAATTGCCTTGGTTGTGTACCCCTGATGGGTAATGGGAAGATAGGTATTTCCTTCTTCTCCCTCACTCATGTCTCCTATCTTATCCAATGGTATTTCTGGCACTATTCTATGAGATCCTACCTGGGAACGAGGTTTCGCTATGCTTAGCACTTGTTTGGCTACATGTTTCCACAATTTTGGCCTAACCTTGAGTAGCTCTTCTAAAGTGAGATTGCACTGTACTTTAGTGTTCTTTACTACCACCATATTCCTAGGTATGATAGAGTCTTCATTTCTCATCATGACCATGGGCGCTCTTATGCAAGTAGACTTAGTTTCCCATGGTCCTGTGAAATGGGGTAATTCCTGCAAGGAATTAGACTCAAAGTCTAACCTCTCATGAGATTGGGCACTCTCTTGCTCTCCATAATTGGAAGGAATGTCTTGTGGGAATTGATCTTTCGCGTCATCCACAAGTTCAATTGGAGGAGGGTCTTCACTTTCTTTAGCCCATTTCTCTTCTTGAATCTCTTGCAAGAATTCTGATGAATACCGATTCATAGAAGAAGAGGTGTCTGGTTCAGTGGAGTTAGGCACATAAGCTTCCTGGGGAGGAATGCTTATTCTATCACTTGCCCTCTCCTTAGCCTGGGAGGTGGCTCCTTTTCCAAACTTTGCAAGTAACCTCTCCAATCTATCTAATAGACCATCAAAATGCAATGGTGTTCTAGTGGAGTTAGAGCCATTGAACAAGCAACTGGCTTCAAACATGGCTTGCACCAATTCTACCATCTTAGCACAAAGTTCTGTTCGTTCGAGCTCTATGTCTGCTCTAGGGTAACACTTTTCATGATCTGTTACATTTGGCCCTTCCTGGATTCTGGCCTAATATGCCCTAAGCATCATGTCTATGTCCTTAGGAGTGGGATCTGCTAAGACTGATCCTACTCGGGGTGGTGGGTGGGTTACGTGTGGTGGATTAGAAGGTTGGAGAATGGAAAGTGATGGGTTGGAGGGAGATGGAAACGTGGATGGTGGGGTGGTGTGAGAGTGAGTTTGAGATGTGATTTCACTTATCTTTGCTTTTATTTCTCTCAAGCTTTCCTCACGTTCGCTCATTTTCCGTGACCATTGTCTTTTGATTCTCTCCCAGCTATCTCTCCAAGCTCTTGTCCTTTTCTTGGTTATACTCTGTGTCTCGCTAACCTCAGAACTCTTTTCCTGCCCTACACCTTGAGTTTGCTGCCAAGCTTGAGCTCTAGTGTCCACTTGCATTGGGGCTGTGGAAGTTACACTTCTTGTAGAGTCTACTATTAACCCAATAACATTGATAGGAGCATTTTTTGGCATGTTGATGGGGTTCTTGGGACACTCTCGTAACAAAAAAAAAAGCTCCTTTCCACAATCTGGGCAAAAGCCTTGAATTGTCACAGATTGGGTTTGTGTAGGTGCCGATAGAGGGCAATCATGAATGAGGTGATCTCCCTGACATCGGAAGCATGGCCCTCTAGGAAATGGAGGCCTTATTTGCCTAGGATGAGGTCTAGAGTTGGGGTTTGCGTACATGACATTCGCATAATCTGGCTCCCAACTAGATTCATTGGGTTCTTCATAATAGTATGACTCATTATGCTCGGGTGACTGCATGTAGTAAGCCTGTGGGCTATCAATATGTGTAGAGTCAAAACTATGATCATTTGGGTCACTTTTTGATAGCAATTTTGTTACTAGGACTATGGCTCTGTTCAGATTTTCTTCTGCAGATGCATATTTTACTGGAATCACATTGGTAGGAGCAGGGGGGTTGTTGCACTAGAACTGGTTGAGGTCTCTACTGCCCTTGATAGGGTGGTTGGTAGGGTTGCTGGGGCCTACCATACTGTTGTGGTGGGTACTGGGTCTTGAATCTACCCTATTGTGGATACGTCTGATGATAATTTTGCCTGATAGTTTGTTTGTTATAAGGGCAGTCTTGTGCGGTGTGGTTGGTGTACCTTCACTCTATGGTGCAGTACTCGCTACTAGGATTCACTTGGGGTTGAGCCATAATGGGATAGACATTCGCCATATGGTCGCCTCCACAAGTGTAGCATCTTTTCACCGGGGCAAACCTTGGTATTTGTTTGCTTGAGACTCCTAATTTCTGAGCTACTTTCTCGGCAAGTTCCTCAATAGATGTGGATGTATTTGAGTTGAGACTAGTAGAGCTATCTGAATCTCTATAGATTTTTGAAAGCTCTAACTCCTCCCCTAGGTTATCCTCAATGTCGATGCACATGCATACACACTCCTCTGAGGTCCTAGGGTCCTTCAAGTACACATAAGATCTCAAGGCCACTTGTTTGGATGGAGTGGGTAGCTCTGGAACCGGACATCTCTCTAGGTATTGCCTAAACCTTCTTCCTGCGAGTCTAACGGTCTCTTGAGGTGTCTGCTTGAAGCTATGAATCGGTGAGGAAGTATTGTGCCATATGCCACTCTTAGAAAATTCTATGATGAAGGCTTCTAGGAGTTGGTCTATGTTCCTGAACTGACCTTGGTGAAGCGGTTGAAACCATGTAAGGGTTGTGTTCTTGAGAGTCAGGCCAAAGGCATTGTACTGTGTGAATAGGTTATCTACTTGCTCAGCTCTCAGGACTTGCCTAAATTCTGCTACATGATCGTATGGGTCTCCTATGACATCAAAGCAATTCTTCATGGATTTCACTAGTTGAGTTGGCCTCAAGGTCCTAGTGTGTTCTCTAGGCCTTGGCAAGGGAAAATCATCAACATTTCTTTGGTTTCATGGGTCCCGATGTCTCTCATTTTCTTCCTATCCATCCATGTTGTTCTTTCTCGTCCCGGTGGGTTAGCAAAGCTCACCTCACGTCTATCTCTACTCTTATCTCTCTAGGTTCCATGAACTTGAGAGGTTCCAGCACCTAGGTGACCAGAAGAGACATGGGACCATGGTTGGGGAAAAACAAGTTCACCCTTCCAAGTGTAGGCATGTCTCCCATGCTCTGAGACCACAAAGATCCTCTCCCAAGCGTCATCTAAGTAGGTCACTTTGCCTGGGCTGTCCGGATCTTTGAATTCATAGATGGTGAGTGCTCCCACTTCGTTAGGCTTCTTAGGCTTATACCTCCAAAAAGCCTCATTCGTCTCATGATTCATGAGTAAATCTATGCTCCTATTGTCCTGGGGAACTCACTCTGGAGTGATTATTCTCGTCAGAACCGACTTGCCTCGAGGGGTTTTTGCCTCTTTCCCTAAGTTCCCTTGCTCTATGTCACCTATTTCAGGTTCAAAGATTATGTTGCCAAATTCATTCGCCCTTTCAGGTTGGCTGCTGAGTGCATACACTGTTCCTTCTTTATCTATGTAGGAACCATTTTTGAACTTGACTACAGGTGTTCCAGAGGGCAGGCTCGAGTGAAGTGAAGAAACTGCACTGCGAGGTAATATGTTTGGTTGCCCCACTATCAAAGTACCAAACATCTGAGTCTACTACAAACATACACTATTGAGGAGAAGATGGATCAAAGCTGCAAACAGTGGTAAACACCCATTCTTCATTCTACACTAGATTAGCATACTCTGTTTTCAATGTAGAGGCCTATACAACAATCATTCTAGCCTCTTCTTCTTTGCCTCTTTTGCAGCTAGTTTTGGACAATTCTTTATGCCATGATCATTTGCTTTAGAGTACTTACAAAACAATTTCTTCTTTTCTGTTTTCTTGTCATCTCTGTCATCCTTCTTTGATTGTGCAGAATTAGCAGATTTTTGCTTACTAGTAGAAGAGCTCCATTTACCTTTGCCCTTTTGACTAGCCAATAAAGTTTGATCTACAACATGCATAATGGACCTGTTCGGCCTAGAATGATCTTCCTGCAACAGAACAGAGACTAACTCCTCAAATGTTAAGGCATTTGGATTGTCTTTCATCATAAAATGAAGAGTAGAAGCAAAACTCTTATATGAATTGGGAAGACTATTCAGAATAGTCTGCACAAATGAACTGTCAGGCAAGACTTCATCAACAGAAATTAATTGTTCCTTCAAATATTTGATCTTTTTTAGAAAATCGTCCATAGAATCACCTTCATTCATATGCTCACTCTCCAACTGTTTTTAGAGGTAAGCAACACGAGCCTCATTCCTAGCCTAGTACAATGTGGTAAGTGTATCCCAAGCATCCTTAGCTATTTTGCAAGAGCGAATGTGAGGAATAATGGCACATTTATCAGACAAAGCTAACAATGCATGTGCCTGAGCATCTCTGCCATCCCAACGAATTTGCTTTACAATAGGTGCAATAGGAATCGTAGCACGAACAAGAATCTATAAAATATCATCATCTTTGATGCCATCTGCATCAGCTTTAGTACTTGTATTTGTAGGTGTAATAGGACATTTTTCAACACCCTACACAATATTCCATAGTCCTTTTGCAACCAATACACGATGCATCTAATTCGTAGCATCCAACTTATCCTCAACAACCAACATAAGGAATACATCACTACTTTCAGCCATGGCCACTGACGAAAATACCTTGATGGAGAAAATTGACTGTATCTCAAAAAGTTGAACCCCCCTGTTGAGTTTTGCTAAACCTATAGCAGACTTTGAGACACTTATACTGGCGAACCAAAACTTGTACATATCTTTGGCACAAAAAGACAAAATAGCTTGCACAAGCATTGCAATAGTGTGTTCGGAGGCCGAAATGAGCTTAGATCGTGATTTCGACTCCACAAAGAGAAGCATTTTTTATCTCCTAATCACCTTGAGTATGCTCACCAAATTTTGTGCGATTCTCAGGCTGTGAGTGCAAGGGTGTCGATGACGCCCTAGATGAAGCAACGACCTGCAATTGTTGGAGTTTGAGATTTGTGGAAGCACGTGAACAACACAAGGAAGAAGAAGAAGCTTGGAGCACAACACACAATAATGAATGTATTACACTAGAATGTACAAAGATAAGTAGCCCGTCAATAGGCGTATATACAAGCTGGGGGAAAAAAAACCTCCTAAAGAGGGAAAAAAGTGCCCCGATGGTCCTAGTGTGTTCACACACATCACTACCTAAATATATCAATAGATCTTCTCACAAAGGCTTTGCCTCATGAGAAGTTTGAAGTTTTTCACAAAGATTTGGAATTCATTACTTTTGTGGATTGATCTTAGTACACATTGGTTGGGACTTCTTGACTGTCAGCCTCTTGTTAACAGATCACTCTCAAGAAGGATTTGGTAATATAATTTGGTAGGGATGTGTGTGGACATACTTAGGACTATTGATGTATGTTTTTCCTCTTTAGCAGGTCTTTTCACCCTAGCTTGTATATATACCCATAATTCCAAAGGTCTACTTATCTTTGTATATTCCACACTGAGTAGTACATTCTATATTGTGCTCTTAAGGTTCTTCAACTTCCTTATGTTGTTTGTGTGTATTCTTGATCCAAAAACTCCAACACTCACCCCTTAGAGGACTTTATGTTTTGAACTTAAGCATTATTCAAGTTAACTTGTAACCTTGAGCATGCATGAGAAATTTAAATGAACTAGATCAAAGTTTGAAGGATTTATAACATAATTTTAAGTTCTTCATAAGACTACAATGAGAAAAGAACCTAGATGATGGTCCTTATGTAGGCATCATAGGAATTCCATCATGAGACCTCCTTCTTTCATGGTTCACACCTCTCCTTAAGAGGGATGTGTACAATCTGTATGATTTAAAGGTTGTCATCCAAGAGTTCACATCTTCCTTTGAAGATGCCAAGTCATTGTCAGTTGCATAAAAAAAGCCAAAGAAGCTACATCAAGGAAATATGCATGCTTCTATGGATGCATCATAATCTAGACAAATCATTTGCGATCACATGACATGATGCTTATTCCATCAACCGATTTTGTTGGGGTTTACATAATGATGTCAATGACCTCATATTAACCATGCCCAAGATAAATGTTTTGAATCCATTCATCAACCAAACAATTGAATGTGATCATATGTTATTTGGGGGAAAAACAAAAAAAAGGGAATTCAAAATGAAAATTGTAAGCTTAATGATATCCTTAAATAACATATCTTAGAAGAATCTCAATCGGAATTCATAAAATACAGGAAAGGAAATCTCACTAGGACAATACATTATGTTTCTATCGTGGAGATGTCTTCTTTCCTCTATTATATGAATTTTGATTGAGATTCTTCTAAGATAAGTTATTTCAAGATATGATTAAGCTCACATTTTTTGAAAGCGCAACCTATCTTAAAAAAAAAACCACTAGCATGAACAATAAGGTAGCTTATAATAGTATATTCAAGAGAAAGAAATGTATATATAAGCATAGAAACACATGGCAATAACTACGATAATATCACACACATATTATTTTTTTCATAAATTCCTTTGCTATTACATGAATATGGATTGAGTTATTTACAAATATTAATAACCCAACTAGGAATAGTTGCCTTTCCAGTAGTCCTCAAGCTTGCTACATAAAGAAATAACTATAAATGCATAGCCTCCAAATAATATCCAAAATTATCATTGACTTCTTAGACACATTGAAAACCGAATTTCGTATGATTTCTTTATTGTTAAAAAGCCTCTATATGAAAGCCTTTGCCAAAGTGGCTGAGAAAGCTATTAGAGCATTCAAATTTCAGCCGTGGTTGAGAGGAAAGAAAGCCTGACGCACTTAAGGCGATTGGCACCCCATTGTTAATTTTTGAAGTTATTGTCCATGTTCTATAAGTGAGTTGGTTTGGCATTTGCCTCTTGAGGCGGAGGTCCTCTATTCAACTCTTGGACTGGACATATAATGGTTTAGGTCAGTTTAAACCAATTAAAATCAATTGTAATCGTGTCTAACCTTTGCTTTGTGAGATACAAAGGGTCCAGTTGATACATGCACTTGTAGAGTTTTTAAAAAAAAAATGGAGGTTCAGCTGATGCGTGCTCCTCCAGGCTTTAACTTTGAAATTGCAATCGTATAAGGAAGGGCATAGTACCCATGGGACCCCCCTTATCCCACAAGAACAGGGGTTTACAGAGCTGGGTTAAACTGCGGTCATAACTACCGCGAGGCAGGACAAACGGTGTCACTTCAGCCACAAGATACAACTTTCCATGTTAAACATGTCCCTTACATGTTGCCGGTGGGGTTGAACCTTCACCCCCGCCTCAAGAGGTGAGAGGCCCAACCACCCAGATAAACGGCCCAGGACATGCACTTGTTGAGTTAAAAAAAAAAAATGGAGGTTCGGTCGAGGCCTACTCCTACAGACTTTAACTTTGAAATTGCAACTGTACAAGGAAGGGCATAGTACCCATGGGACCCCCCTTATCCCACAAGAACAGGGGTTTACATAGCTGGGTTAAACTACGGTCAACTACCGCAGAGCAAGACAAACGGTGGCATATCAACCTTAAGATATAACTTTCCATGTTAAACATGTCCCTTACATGTAGTCGGTGGAGGTTGAACCCTTGCCCCGCCTCAAGAGACGAAAGATCCAACCACTTAGATAAGCGGAACTTGTTGAGTTGTAATTTCAAAGTTAAAGCTATATGTCAAACCTCCACTTATTTATTTATTTTTTTGAAGTTATTGGCAAATTCGTGACTCCTCGTGAGTCACTCGTGACTCGTGTCTATTACGCGAAAATAAAATTGTACTCTTCTTTTTTATGACACGCGGACTTTTGATTTTCGGAGACATCGGAAATCGCCATGTCCGGGAATTTCCCAGTGCTGAGGGAAGAAAAGCCTTGCATTAGCGCAAGTACATCCGGTGCATGAGTCGAGTGCGAGGTCACGACTGTAGCTGGTGTGTGATTTCCAAGTAGGTACAGAGACAGAGAGAGATATTGTGGCTTTCTTCTAGCGATTGCTTCCTTAAAACCTCCTCTGGACATTGACATTTGGCTATGCGGGAAAGCGACCCCTCTGATAAGGAGCTCAACTCAGAAAACAATGATCTTCAAACAGAAAATCCTGGCTCACAAGACGTGTCTTTTGCTTATCAACAGACTTTTGATGCTAAACAGGCCGACGATGGTCCCTGCTCCTTACCGTCCCATCTTTCTGAGAAAGAATTGGACAACAACGGATCTTCTACCTGTGATAACGGTGTAAATATAGAAAGTGCTGATGCACAGAGAGAGGCAACGGGTCTAACAACTTTTGAATTTCCTGTTCCTGAGGAGGGTCCGCAAACATATGTTAAAAAAGTAAAGTCGGAACTGGAAGGAGCTTCTGATGGTAATCAAACTGAATATAATTCAGACGGTATAGAAGAACCAGATCCAGGTGATACAAATGCGAATGCTGAGCATAGGGAATGCTCCCCACGAGTGGCTAACGCACAGTTTAACTCACAAGATAAGTCGGATCCTAAGGGAAATGAGATCCTAGAGCAGAGAGACACAGTTGTCAACAGATCTCTCACAGCATTTTCATCCACTTGTAATATTGAACCTGTTGAATCTTCTATAATTCGAGTACAATCAGCTGTTGAAAATGGTAACATGGAAGGCCATAGACCATATGCAGATTCTGAAGGTAAGATAGCTAGCTTGAGCGCTGTTGATGGTGTTGCGGCATCTAGCAATGGGAGAGAAAGTTTTGAAGAGATTGAAGTGGTAGACTCTGGTCTTGTAAAGAATGGAGGCCTTCTAAAGAGAGACTTGTTTTTGGAGAAACAACATCAGTCTGAGGTTTGATCCTTCATAATAGTAGAGGCAACCATTGTTGTTTTTTCTACCCGGTTGTCTTCTGATAATATTGGTCATTTGAAAAATACACGTATTGGATGCATCTTTTGTTTTATTCTATGCATCTTATGGAAGTACATCTTTACGAGTGTTGAAATATGATTGTAGGAGATCTCTTCCTATCAGCATATTCTTTTGCCCTCTCAGGTCCTTGCTACATCTTGGCTTTAGCTATTTCTAAATTTGCTTGGAGATTTGCTAGGAACTCTGAAGCACGAGGACATTTCTTTGGCATTCCTATGGTACTGGGAGCTGAGGGATTCATGCCATAATTCATATCAAAAGAAGACATACCTGTCACTTTATGAAGATCTATTATTATAAGCAAACTCTACTTATGGCAAATAACTTTAAACCATCCCAATTTGTCTGTGTCGTAGACACATATGCCTTCAACATGTCCTCTTGCCGTGTGTTTGCGGATGGTCACTACTACTTATTTTCAATGACACTCATTTTCAATAACACTCATTTTCAATGATGCTTTTAAGTTTGTCAAATAAAAACCTCCAAAAGGTGTCATGTGAATCTAACATATCTATATGAAACTATAGATGTCAGTAACCCATGCAATCTGAAGACATGGTGAATAAATAGCTCTGTTGCATGTGGAGCTTCTATCGTCTCCTACGTGGGTATGAAGTAAGCCATCTTGCTCAATCTATCTACCACTACTAGGATTGTATTCCTCTTCCTTTCAGTCCGTGGTAACTCCACTATGAAGTCCATGGATACACTATTTGAGTTATGCTTTTGAATGTGTAAAAGATGTAAAAGGCTTGGTGTCTTAACACTTTCTGCCTTGTTGACCTGACACATAAAGCATTATTGAACATATGTGTGGATATCTCTGGCTAATCAAGGCCATCGAAATGTTCTTCCAACAAGCTCAATGGTTTTATCAACACTAGGATGCCTTTCCAAAGGAACATCATGGTTATCATGCATGACTTTTTCTTCTCAAATCTCGGGAATCTGGAATGCAAACCTTTCCTTTCCATTTAACTATTCCATTCTCCATTGAGAAATTGGAATACAGACTTGACTTGTTTGTTTTACTAAGGGAAGATACAACTGGAACTGCCTAGTCTCCTATAATAGAGTCATCACTATGACTCTAATAATTTGTAATAAGTGTGGATCTTCCACCTCTGCTTCCTTTATTTCTTGAAGCAATGAGCTTTTTAGAACTGTAAAGCTCATTTGATACATTATATGTGATAATGTATTCGCTATAACATTCTCTTTGTCTCTTCTATACAGGATTTTAGTGCTTTGTAATCGATGCATATCTTATAAGATCCATCTTTCTTCTTTACTAGAAGAATGGTGCCGCGAATAGCGGGGTGTGATATAGCTTGTCTGATAAGCTCTTTCTCCATATACTCGTCCACGATGTTGCGGATTTTGTTTTCCTCCTGCAAGCTCATACGAAATGGGGGTCGAGCAGTTGGGTTGGTTGGACTCGTTGTTGGTACCAATTCGATCCTATGCTCAATATTCTTGTGAGGAGGTAAACCCGAAGATAATTCTTTTAAATGCAACTCTTGGAATTCTGCTCTTACTTTATTTGAAAGTACTTTAGCTTCCAACTTGAGTTTCCTTGAGTGCAAGAATCCATCACTACACAAGATGAATATACAAAATATAGGAAATAAATATACTTACAATCAATCTTTAGAAGCTTGGTTGTGATCACCAATCGTGTCTCTTGGAGATCTGGCTCTCCACGAATCAATAATCGCCTTCCCTCGTGCTCAAACGGGTAAACATGTGAAGCAAAGTCTATGATTGGTCGTTTCCTAGCATGCCACTTCTTACGTAGGACTACATCAAAATAGGCATGTCGTGCTATCTCGAAATCCAATCTGTCAAGCAGAACATCCGACACAAAAGGCACCTTCTTCGTTGTTGTCATGGCCACTATAGGAGATGATATCTGAGATAGGGAATCTCTAAAATCCTCATCTACATCACTCCGTGCCTGTGCGGGTTTATGGTTGTTGCTATTTCTTTCTTCCTAGGACTTTCTGTAAATCGATGCCACCTTTTCTCTTAGCTTCTGAAATTGTCTTGATCATTTGAACTTGCTTAGCCTCTTTTTGAGCTTGCGCACTGATCAGGATAGAAGTACTAGAGGAAAATGGCGGACTCATTTTAGTCCATGAGGATCTTATGCCTTGGGAGCTCGGTGACCATCCTCATAGATTAGAGCCATCTCTATGACTTGTGCCAAAGAGTGACACCTCTCCTTTCTCACTAATGGTTGGATTATTTTTCTAAGTTACAAGACAAACTCAAGAACTTAGAGAAACTTTGAAATAGAGTAAGATACTTAAAGAAGTATCTCCCTATACTTATATGCATAATCTTGAACTATTAGGTTTTTTGATTGATGAAAAACCAAGTATCTAATGCCCTGGGCCTCTCGTTTGGTGGCACAAAATTATTATAAAACAAGATCTTAAATTATTCCCAAGTAGTGGGCTTTTTCTTATCCTGTTCAATTTTACATCACCACCTATGGGCAACGTCCATGAGATTATAGGTAGCCTATTGAATCTTATGTTTATAGTCCACGATATGGGATAACTGGAAGCATTGCTCCCACTTGCTAAGCCATCAACAGTCCGTGCAATAGTGGAGCCATGATATTGTGGTGGCTTAAGGTCCTTAAGCTTTCATATGGCTATTCTCACTAGGACTCTCACTAGGAACTTCTAAAGTCTGATGCTCACCTAGAGCATTTAACTCCATTCGTGGAAGTTCACTCTCCAGTATTGCTTGATCTTTCTTGGAACTACTATGGGAATTGAACTCATGACCTACCGGCTAGGAGTATGATGAGCTAACCACTTGCCCCCAAAAGCCATGGTTAGGATTACTTCTTAATCCTCCCTTTTAGGGTGTGGTTCAACCATCTCGTGCGTATCATTTCTTGAGTCTACACTCTCTTCCCCTTCTAGAGATCATTGCCCACAATGATCAATCCTTGATCTCCCCTTGAATTGATGTCCTCACCCTTGCACATTCTCTTGAACCCTTGTTTTTAACCTGGGTAGATCCACAATAACCTTTTGAATTAGAAACCTTTCCATTCTGCTTCTTGGCCACTTGCTTACAAACTTGCCTTGTTTTGCAACCTTGGTGTCTCGAGTTTTGGTTCTTACCCATGCTAGGTATCTTGAATCATCAATCTAGTGCTTCCATTGGAAAGTTCATTCCGAGAGCGTTCCAACGGTATCTTACATGTCTAAATCAGATCTATGGATTGGGAGATACACTCTAATCTTTGTTGGACTCATATTTGAAAGCGATGCTTGTGCCATCCATCCGCTTTGCCCAAGCCTACTTCCTAGGCTCTGATACCAATTGTGAGATTGAACTCATGACCTACTAGCTAGGAGTAGGATGGGCTAACCACTTGCTCCAAAAGCCATGGTTGAGGATTACTTCCTATTCCTCCCTCTTAGTTTCAACCATCTCCTTCCTGTCATTTCTTGAGCCTACAAGTTGCGTATGTGCTCCAAGATGCTCTAAAGCGTACTCTCTAACTGGGAAATCCTAGTGCTCATGGTTTCTATGGTATCTGCAGAATGGTCAACCATGTGCGTGTCTTCCCTAGGAGGTGGAGATGGTCCTCGGACTTGAGTCCATGACTAAGAAAGTATAAGATTTTTTTAATGTTTTGTTTGTTTTCTTTTCTCTTTAAAACAAAAATCTGTGTGTTTTTATGTACACCTAGAGTAAAGATTGGCGATGGAAACTAACAAATCACAAGCCTCTGTATAAAAGAAGAACAAAAACAGCATAGGTTACATTTTCAACACTCCCTCTCAAGCTTAAGGTGGTAGTGTCCATATCAAGTAAGCTCATAGCTTTTGAAAACTTTGTTAACTTGGTCACATCCAAGCTTTTGGTGAAGATATCCGCAACTTGGTCCTTTGTACCTACAAAATGAACGTTAATGTCCCCACTTGCAACCTTTTCCCTCACATAATGGTAATGCACCTCAATGTGCTTGCTCCTCCCATGATACATGGGATTGTTAGCAAGATGTAGGCTTGACATGTTATCTCCATAAACTGGAATTGATCCAAGTAGCACCCCAAGGTCTTTGAGGATCTTCTTAAGCCACATTGCTTCACATGTAGTGAGGGCTAAAGCTCAATATTCAGCCTCTGTTGAACTCAATGCAATTGTGGGCTTCCTTTTGCCCATCCATGAAATTGTTTTTGTACCTAGCATGGAAACATAGCCAGAAAGACCTTCTATCATCAACACTCCCTGCCCAATCTGCATCACTCCATGCTCTTACTTGAAGTTCTTCATCATTCTTGTATAGCAACCCATAATTAGCTGTTCTCTTCACATACCTTAACACTTTTTTTTGCATGATTGAGATGTGTATCTGTGGCAGTGTTGCATACCCAACGCATTGCGAACCTTCACAACGTACGCAACGCAACGTACATGTTCGCAATGCGTTGCGTAAAAATTAAAAAAATAGGGATCTTCCAGTAGGCCAAAAATGGTCGAAAATGGCCTCCTAGAGTCGAAAACAGCCCGTTGGAGGGCCCTTTTTCATTTCAGTCTAGAGCACTCACAAACAGAGCGTGGGGGGGGGGGAGAGAGAGAGAGAGAGAGAGAGAGAGAGAGAGAGAGAGAGAGAGAGAGAGAGAGAGAGAGAGAGAGAGAGAGAGAGAGAGAGAGAGAGAGAGAGAGAGAGAGAGAGAGAGAAAGAGAAAGACAGAGAGAGAGAGAGAAAGAGAGAGTTTTTTTACGTCTATGACAGGTCAAAGTCGGCCTATGAGACAAAACATAAGATACAGGATACGGATGTCATCCAGCTGTCACAAAACTAAAGTAAGATCATAAAAAGCTAATACAATCTAGTCTCCAACATGTGTGGTATAATACTAAGGCTGATGGAGCCCTATCCCTGGGGGTATATGCATGTCTATATGCTGAGGGCAATACAATCATGAAGATGCATCTGTCTACTAGCTCTATCCAGTGGTAATGGAGGGGTGGAGGATGGGATACATAGGTGGAGCCGGTGCGAGAGCTTTCTATATGAAAGCTATAGGATCTGCTCTCATCAGGGCTACTCGCTGCGCAGTCGCCTCGAGATGTCGGGCTCTTACTCCTCTATCTGGCGATGGTATAGCCTAACTCCTCTGAGCGTTGTGACTTGTGGTCGTCGTCTAGCTCGACTCACCTCCTGTAGTGTCACTCCTCGCTGGGAATCAGGTGGGGAGGGGACTCTAGACCTCTGGAAAAAATCAGTGAGATGTAGCTGTCTCCTCTCCACCCGTGTAGCTGAGTGTCTCAGTGGTAAGAGTGCATCTTTATGCCTCTGAATCTCTATCAAGAAACATCCTAACTGTCTGTGATCTCGGGAGTCCATAATCTCTCATAGGGTGGGATGCCCTCTGAACAAAGTCTCGTATCTGTCTCTAATCTAAGTGTATAATTTGCATCGACATACGAAATGCTCCTCACTCTCCACACGAGAGAGAGAGAGAGAGAGAGAGAGAGAGAGAGAGAGAGAGAGAGAGAGAGAGAGAGAGAGAGAGAGAGAGAGAGAGAGAGAGAGAGAGAGAGAGAGAGAGAGAGAGAGAGTGAAAGAAGAGCTTTTGGAATGGGTTGAAGCACGAGAATCAAGAAGAGGTGTTAGAACACCTACACGTAGTAGTGCACGAAGCTCAGTTTCTCAAGGGCAATCATCACAAGCATCTCAAGGGGACTTTCCTTCATCCCCTCTCATTGAGGAATTGGAGACCGAGGAAGCAGCACATGCATCTTAACATCAACAAAAGAGGCCACGGGAGAGTCCAAGCATTCCTACAAGTCGTGGAAGTCTACATGCATCATCCATACGGGCTAGTTTGCAAAAGCAAGGGAAGCAGGAGGCCACCCAAGGTATTATGAAGCTCTTTATTAAGTGTGGTCTAAGTTTTAATGTAGTGCGCACTCCCGCATGGAAAGAGGCCATGAAAATGGTGAGTAGGCTTGGTGTTGAGTGGGAAGGGCCTTCTTATGAAGAGCTAAGAGAAAGTTAGCTGAGAAGAACAAAAGAGATTGTGCAAAAGCAATTGGAGCCTATGCAAGAGACTTGGAAGAAATATGGCTGCACTTTGATGTGTGATGGATGGACAAACATTAGAAAAAGAAATGTATATAATATACTCGTTCGTTGTTGTAAAGGCACTATATTCTTACGTGCCATTGATGCATCTAGTCTGGGCCTGTTCATCACAGGAGAGTACATTTTTGGACATATCAGGCAGGTAGTCTTGGACATTGGAGTGGAGAATGTTGTCCAAGTCATGACAGACAACAGAAGTAATTGTGTTTCCATGGGACTCCATTGTATGGACTCCATGTGCAGCTCATAACATAGACTTGCTGATTGAGGAGTTCCCATCCATTGTATGGACTCCATGTGCAGCTCATAGCATAAACTTGCTGATTGAGGATGTTGGGAAGGTCCCTTGGATACATGAGATTTTTTCCACATGTCAGAGAGTGGTCACCTTGTTCACGAAGAGGCCAAAGTTGCTTGCTATTTTCAGATCATACAATGATTTGGAGCTTCTTGGGCCTACAAAGTCCAGATTTGCTTATATGTGCATTGTGATGGAGAGACTGCTTCGAGTGAGGCAATCACTTATGCAGACAATTGTTTCTCATGAGTGGTTTGCATGGAGTGGCCATACAACTAAGAAAGCAGAGAGAGTCCGCATTACTTGCTCAAGTGACACCTTCTGGAGAGAGGTAGAGGCTCTAGTGGGAGTGATGCAGCCTCTATATTCCATGCTACGCATCGTTGACATGGAGGGGAGTACTTTAGGCCTTGTTTATGAGTATATGGACCGCGATGGGAGTCCCTTCCGATGCACTTCTCTTTCTTGAGACAGGTATGCAATATGCATTTTGATAATGTTATATTCAAATTTTATTATTCTTATTTCTATTACCAAATTCCAATTACATGTACATGCTTAAGTCTTGATTCTTGAATAAATAGGCTTGATGAGATTAGATCTATATGGAGGGATCGATGGGATTGGTTCCATCGACCGATTCATGGCATGGCTCATATTCTACACCCCTTATGGAGATCTGAGAGGCAGATGTTGGATCATGAGCTTGACATTGCATGGACTTCATACATACGCAGATTATATGTTGACGATGTTGATATGCGCTTGGCACTTGAGGATAAGCTCCTACTATTTCGGAACTATGGGGGTAGTTTCAAGAAGGACATTGCCATGCTCTGGTCTAGTCAGTTGTCACCTGTGTCTTTGTGGGAGAAATATGGGTTATTTGCACCTGAGTTGGTAAGTAGTAACTTGTAAGTCTCATTTAATTCATAATTTCTAATTGATAATTCAAGAAAATAATGCATTTTTTATATGGAACATGCAGAGATCACTTGCCATCCGTGTTCTTTCACAGGATTGTAGTGCTAGTCCCTGTGAAAGAAATTGGAGCACTTGGGCCCTCTTCCACA
>CM035438.1:135535158-135562658 GCA_020310875.1 Ceratopteris richardii
TTTGAATATATTCAAGCATTTATAAGAGGATTTATACATTTAGGATACCTAAAATCTAAAAAAATACTAAGATTTTGATTAAAAAAATGAATTGTACGCAACTTTATCACAACTTCTGGTTTGCAACTTCATCATGTTACTAACGCGTTGCTAATGTGTTGCCTATGATGTTGCCATCCCGTTGCTAACCGCACTGATCTATGACTCCATGCATGAACTGAGATAGAACTCCAACTGTGGCACAAGGTTTGCAATCTGTCATGCCAAACCTAAACAACACATCTAGAAGATACTTCTTTTGAGAGAGATAGATACCTTCTTTCCCATAGATCACCTCAATGCCAAAAGTACTTTAGCACACCTAATTCCGAGATTTTAAACTCTCTTCCAAGCTTCTCTTTGATGGTCCTTATCCTTGCATCATCATCACCTGTCACAAGAAGACCACCTACATATATGCATATCAAACATATCTTGTCATTTGTTTTCATCATATACAAGGATGGATCTGCATCACTTGGAGAGAAACCACATCTCTTCAAGAAATCCACTAGCCTTTGATTCCAAGCCCTTGGGGCGTGCTTTAGGCCATACAAGGCCTTCTTCAACCTGCAAACATAGATAGGATGTTGTGGATCTACATACCCTTGATGTTGTTCCATGAACACCTCTTCTTGTAATGCACCATTCAAGAAAGCATTCCTGATGTCCATCTGATAGATAGGCCACCTCCTTGCTGCACATAGAGCTATGAGAGCTCTAATGGTAGCCTTGTTTGCCACAGGGCAAAAAGTCTCCTCATAATCCATCCCTTGTGTCTGTGTGAAGCCTTTGGCTACTAGTCTAGCCTTGTACCTTGCTAAGCTGACATCTTCATTCCTCTTGGTCTTTGTACACTCACCTGTTTTAAGCTATCTTCATGCCTTCTTTCTCGGGTACTAGTTCCGAAGTGTTGTTCTTCGTAAGAGCTTTGAACTCTTCATACATAGCCTTCTTCCACTCTGGTTTGGTCTTTGCCGCCTCATAAGAATCTGGCTCTTGATCTGCAACGACATTCATCATGTATGCATAGTGCGTTGCCATGAAAGAACCATATGTATACCTTTGTGGGGGTGCCTTCTTCCTTGTAGACCTCCTCTCTTGACCTTTGGGATATTGCTTCTTGAGTCTATTTAGCTTTACATGAGGAGTAATAACCTCCTTAAGCTCTTCCTGTTCTGACTCCTCTTGAGCTTCCCTAGTGTCATAGTCTGTCTCTTGCAGCCTTCTATACTTTGAAGTAGGGGATGATCTTTCATAATCATAAGTGTAATAGTGATCATATGAGTGTACCTTAGATGTAGAAGCCTCTGGTCCACTGATTGTGATTGACTCTTGAGGTTGAATCTGCACATCAAAGTCTCCATACTCCTCTTGATCCTCTTCATCCAATTTTGCCTTGCCCTTGTCTCCATACCATGACCTTGACTCATCAAACACAACATCTCTTGACACACATAGCTTCTTTGAGAGAGGGTTGTAGCAACTGTAGCCTTTTTGCTCATTTGAGTAGCCAATGAACACACATTTTTCACTTGGGCTCTAACTTTGTTCTCACTTCGCTAGGAACATGAACAAAGCTTACACATCCGAATACCTTGAGGTGCTCCATGGTTGGTTTCTTGCCATAATAGACTTCGTGTGAAGTCGAGTTGTGCACACCATTTGTTGGAACCCTGTTTATCAAGTAACAAGCTTTATTCAGAGCCTCATCCCAATAAGAGGATGGTAATATACCTTCATTTATGAGACATCTAGCTATCTCAACCAAATGCCTATTCTTCCTCTTTGCAACACCATGTTGTTTAGGGGTGTACCTACATGTAAAGTGCCTCTTTATGCCATTGTCTTGCAAGTACTTTGTGAATTCCTTGGAAAAATACTTTCCCCCTCCATTTGACCTAAGTGTCTTGATGTGTGCATCACATTCTTTCTCAACAAGGGACCTAAACTTTTGAAAGCATGAAAACACATATGATTTTTCTTTGATGACATATAGCCATACCTTTCTTGAGTGGTCATCAATGAAAGACCTAGCTCCTTCCCATGAAGCCTCTCTGCTAGCTCCAAGAGCTTAAAGGATCTGAACTCACTCTTTGGAAATGGCTTCCTTGCTTGCTTACCTAGCTGACAAGCATCACAAAAATCATGTAGACTTTGGCCTTCAAGATTTGATAGTCCCTGCACCAAACGTGCTTTGCACATGTTTTTTAACTTGGGAATATTGATATGTCCTATCCTCTTGTGTTAAAGATCAATCTCTACAATCCTTTTGTTACTAGTCATCACATAACATACCTTGTTGTGTGTAGGAGCAAGATCTACTGTGAACAATCTGCCTTCTTTCCTTCCCTTGACAATGACCTTGCCTCCTTGCTTCACCATGCATCCGTTTGCATCAAATATAACCTGCATACCCCTCTCTACCATCTGTCCTACACAGATAAGGTTCTTGGAAATAGATGGAACATGGAGCACATCTTTAAGAGTCTTGACAGATTTACCTTCACCTAGCTTCACATCTCCCACATGTGTAATGGGATGCTCAATGTTATCTCCTGTCTCCATACAACCTTTTGAGTTTGGGACCTGCATATGAACAAAAGATTCCTCCATACATGACATGCGATTAGAGCATCTAGAGTCTATGTACCACTTTGTATCCTTGAGATCATTAGTGTAGCCACGTCTCATTGCTAGGAGGGTCTCCTTCTCATCATCCTTCTTGGAGTTGTTAGCATAATTCCCTTGTTCTTTTTTCTTCTTGCCTTTGTCATCCTTGAACCAGCAATTTGAAGAAATATGATTCTTTTTACCACATATAAAACAAGTTTTGCCTTGATGAGGGTTGTTCTTCCCTTTGCCATTCTTGCTCTTCCTTGAAGATGATACCTTGCTATCTCCTTTTGAATCTGAATCTTTTTCCTTGGATTTTGTCCACTTGCTTCTTCCTCCTGTTTCCTTCTTGCCACTCTTGCCTTTGCCTTTTCTAGCATATAGGACCTATGAGTGACCATCCTTCTTGGATGTGTCTCCTATAGAAACCTCTTCGGCCACTAGGTGTGGGATCAACTCCTCAAGAGTTGGTAGAGGATCTCTATACAAGATGGTAGTAATGAGGGGTTTCCACTTGTCTTCCCCTCTCATCCCATTGAGAGTAATCTGCACAAGGTCTTCCTCATCTACTTTGCAGCCAATGGATGCCAGTTCCTCCCTCAACTCCTTCACCTTCAAGGTGTAGTCAATAATAGATTGACCACTACCCTTCTTCAAAGAATGGAGTTCATTCTTAAGGTGCATCTTTTTGCATCTTGTGGAAGTGGTATATATCTTCTCTAATGCCTCCCAAACATCTCTAGCATGATCAAACTCTGATATATGACCAATCATAGTGTTATAGATTACCTATGATATGTAGAAGATAGCTCTCCTACTCCTTTCCACCCAATCCTTCAACATCTTCAATTCTTGATTGGTGACCTTTGAATCTTTGGGATCCAGATCATGTTTATCTTCATCTCCACACACAATAGGCCATAAACCTTTGCTCACGAGGTTGTTCATGACTCTGAACCTCCATGGTTGATAGTTGTCTTTGTCAAGCAACTCCACTTTTTGACCTAGATCTGACATAATGAATGGGAAATTAGGGTTACATTGAAATGTACCTCTTAGCATTGATGTACAAGCTTTTGTGTCCTCCTCCTAGAGTCGTCAAAGGATGTTTCTTGCTTTGATACCAACTAATGGAATTTAATCCCTCAGATTTGCACACTAGAAGTGAAATGAACCCAATACCTAGTTCCCACATGCACGTTTTTTTTTACCCTGCAGAAAAACTCTGATTCATCTACCTTACACTGATCCAAATCACCTAAGCTTTTAGAACACTTAGTGTGGTTCATAAGCTTTCCAACAAGCTATAGAACACCTCAAACGGATATGTTTAGGTCAGTCAACAACTCTGTACAAAACAGACTATACAGAGATGTAAGATATGTAGAAATCAGGATTATTGAGATACACCAATTTCTCTACACATAAAACTGATTTCAAGAAGCCCTCTTAGGGAAAGTAAGACACATATATAAGCTACAGAATGTACCTTAAATCTCTTGAATTGGATATGTACACAAAGAGTTACAACTGTTATAAGGAGACTATGTCTATACCTACAAGAGACTAGAGGGAATGGGGCTTGATAGCTCCTCCTTGCTCCTCGTATGTGCATATAACGCCCTCCTCTTCGTTTTTCCTAGCTTGGAAAGTTGCATTTCAGCTCCTTGGGCCTTGGATGACTCTCTCCTTGAGCTTCCTTGAGTACGTCTCTTGGTCTTCAATGACCTACTAGATTTCCATGCATTTGATGTCTCTTCACCTCTTTTTATAGCTTTTGGATGCCTCTCCTGACTTTTCCACTGCCTTAGGACTGCCTTGTTCGACCTTGCCCGACCTTGAGATTGCCCTAAGTGATTGGAGTCGTGACTTTTTGTCCACATTAAGGTCTTTTGATCCTTTTATCCACCTAAAGCTTGCATAGTTCACATTTTCAATAAAAATGCACCCTTCTAGTGTATGAGATAATTAATGTCTTTTCTAGAGTGTGCTCATGAGGTGTATGCAAGATGATGGCAAAATTGCACGCGAAGAAGCTCTTCTATCCCCTATACGAGTCACTCGTGCCAATTGCAGGTATAAATAGAGCTTTTCTTCTCTCTTGGCTCTCAACAAGAGGAGAAGAGAGGTCTATGGTCTCTCTCTCTCTCTCTCTCTCTCTCTCTCTCTCTCTCTCTGTGGCACCACGCATGAAGCGTGGGCAGGCGCTAAATGCCTCTGGGTAACGACGTTGAACGTGGGTTGCGCGTGGAACTTCCTTTTTTTTGTTTTTGGGGGGGGGGGGGGCTTTCAGTGCTCCTCTAAGGGGGCTCCAAACCCTCTTTTGGTACAGAGATGCACGAAAATCTTTGCCCTTGCATTGACGACAAAAGCTCTACAAAGAAAAATGAAGATGTTAAATCAAATAAATCTCGCAAAAAATTTCCTCCCTTTTGATCTCATGCTTTGAAACCAAATGTAAGAGATTTCTCAAAACTCTCCAAGAAGGCTTGAAAAATCAAACGCATCAAAGTTAAATGTGCAACTCACCTCCCATCCTTTATATCCTCTTTTATTCAAGATAGCAATGCCCTGGAATGATCTAGTGCCGTCATGTGGCCATCATGCAACACTTATTCCCATTACTTTTCAAATATCCCCAGAGGTAGGGACCTTGGCTATGACTAGCCCTTTTCCACACACACATGTGATGGTCTCTGTAGAGCAATTTCTAACAGGTGGCATGACAAAAACGCATCTAAACTGTCAAATTTGGAGCTTTGTAAATCAGGTGCATGGAGACATGTATTTGTGCTATTGCTATAAAAAGTTATGAATACCAAATTTAATAAGAAAAACATGGAGTTTGAAGCACTTATACCTTCACTTTTTCTCTCCTATTTCAACCGTGTGAAAAGAACGTCATAAAAGAGAGGGGAAGGGGAGGTTAGCTTATTGGGACAACCTTTGCAACCGCGAACAAGAGATACACACCATAGCTTGTGGAGAATAAGAAGATTAAGGCAAAAAACCACAACACAACTATAAGATTGCAATTCCAACTTTTTTCAGATTATTAGAAGTCTAAGAAGTTATTTACAAATGAGTTAAGTTGACTCTTATACTAAGTTCTTAAACTTAAGTCCATTCGCACTTGAGGATTGACAAAGTTGTAAGCTCAAACTACGAAACTTCTACTGAGTAACTTGCCACATAATAATTGAGGGCTCCTTTCGTGCTTGTATAAGGCTTATTCATAGGTGTAAATATTTACAATGAAGAAAAAATAGAATTTTTCTGAATGTTTTAAATCTCCTTGGAAGCTGCATTCTTTGGTCTTTTCCTTTGTTTCTTCTTTGTTTTTGTGTTTTTTTGTTTAATAGGACTCTTTTAATCCCATGTTGTCCTTGGCATGAGTATATATCGGCATTGATAGTTTTGATGACCTATTGTGGTACTTGGGAGGTTTTGAAGGTTCAATGTTTTTTGCTTTGACATCATTTTTTCTTGGACAAAAGCTTGTATGCAACGTTTATTATATTTTAATTGAGGCATTACCTTGTCCATTATCTTGTGTCTTCAAACCATGGCAAGAGTTTTGATATGATGCGAGAATTGTATAATTGGCTCTATGGGATAGTTCATGTTTTGTTATTGATGATGAAATGATCCTTGGATATTTTGCATCTGATTGCATATAGCATTCTTGGGAGGTTGCTTTTTGTTCTGTGTACTTTTGATGCAAGCTTGCTTTGGTGGTAGCTACAATGTATAGTATTTGGAAGTACTACGTCCATGCAAGGTTATTTTAATGTTTAGAAACTCCACTTTTTAAATGCAATTCAAAACATGTGATGTAAAGACAAGGTTCTTTCAAGTGGCTTTCAAGCGGCCTTTTGTTGACAAGGAGATTTTTGTTTAGAACCTTACACAATTGCTTTTGAGAAAATTGATCATGAAAATGATTTACAACCTTCTTAAGGAAATAAGAAAAGAACATAAACAAAAAGAAAATTTGTCAATTAAAAACCAAAAGACAATGAGAATGTGCATGATGTGTTGAAAAAATATCAAGTAAGATAAGAAACAAGAAATTATTATTTGGAGCTTGCATGATATGCCTTTCCTTCTCTTCGTCTTGGTGATAAATGTATCAGGTGTGAATTGCATGGGGTTCTCTTAGAATAGGTGCTTAGCACTCAATTATGCAGTCCTATGCATGCATATTCTAGATTGCATGGAAAAATCATGATGTTCGATACTTGGCGGATTGCTCAAGGAAATGCCGATGTAATAAGTTTCCATGTCAAGAATAGATTTAATTTTGATTTCTGGCCTTTTTGGTTGATCTTGTAACACAAACAAGGCTGAAATTCCATTCTTAAACTTTCTGTTACTCTCACAGAGATCTTGATGAGACTCTTTCTCGAAGATAGTCAACCCACAGATTCATGATTATTTTGACATCACTCTGGCTAGTTGGATGCGAAAGTGGCATTCACTAAAATAGTGTGCACATTTGCATGTTTCTAGTTTTGCTGCCCTGAACTATGGTATAGCTTACAACACCAATGGTCGACATCCATTGCATAGATAGAGCTTGATTAAATTATTTTCATGATGTCCTTGACTTCCATATGAAAGAGTACTTTGACAATGGAGCTACTTGTGCAGTATGAATTGGTTTGCCTCCTTGGTTTTTGTAGCTGTAATTTGTTTTCTTTCAAATTACAATAGGTGAAATGAAAGATAACTAAGGTAAGGTAAATACAGAAAGATGTTTTGTGTAGGATGACAGTAGTGAATCGTGGAGGAAGCATAAAAAGCATTTTTTTATCTTAAGCCATGCTGGGAAACCAATCTATTCAAGGTATTGAGGCTCTGGATATTGTTGGATCTTATTCTGTGCCTATACAATCAGAGGCTAATGTTTAGTGGATTCAAAGCAGGTATGGTGATGAACATAAGCTTGCTGGTTTTGCTGCAACCCTGCAAGCCATTATGTCATTCGTGGAGAATGGGTCAGTATTTCCTTTCTTGTACTGTGAAGGTTTTTTTGGCATTGTGACATGGCTAGATTTCAACATAAGATTACTGAAATCCTACAGTGGAGATCGCATAAACTACGTTCGATCTGGTGATCACCAGGTAATAATCCAATTAAAGCTCCCAAGTCCAACTTTATATATGTTGTTTTCTATTATATTTCAGGTATGTTTTGAAATCTGTAGGTTGTTTTTCTGGTTAAAGGGCCTGTCTATCTTGTTTCAATTAGCTCGACAAATGAGCCACTGAGAGTATTGAGACGCCAGTTGGATCTCCTTCATGGACAGGTGCTGTGACATTATTTTGATATTGTTATTTGTTTGTGCAACTACAAATAGACAGCTTTGCTGCCAACTAGATCTCTAAAACTCCGTTGCAGTTATTGTTGATCTTAACAAGGTCTCTAGAGAAATGTTTTGTGAAGAATGCAAACTTTGACCTGAGGCCTTTACTAGGTGGCACAGAAAATGTTTTCTCATCTCTGATACATTCATTTAGCTGGTGAGCAATATGATTCATACAACAGTTTTTTTATTCGAAGTAATTTGGAATCTTGATGGGTGTCTCTTCGAAAATTTTCCCCCAGGAATTTCGCCTCCTTTTTAAGCTCATATACATGTCTTCCTCTTTCTCATACGGCACGACAGGCAGCTGGTGCTGCCCTTCAAGATATTGCTGATAAAAATCTCCTGTTCGCTCTTCTTCTTTCTGATTCTAAGGTTACTCTTCTAGCTTCAAGCTTTTGTCTGTTTTTTTCTGAACCTTTCTTGACATGTTGGCTTTAATGAGTTAAAAGTTTGGGTGTTATGAGATTGATAGGCCATTGTTGATCAGATTCTAAGGTTACTCTTCTAGCTTCAAGCTTTTGTCTGTTTTTTTCTGAGCCTTTTTTGACATGTTGGCTTTAATGAGTTAAAAGTTTGGGTGTTATGAGATTGATAGGCCATTGTTGATCAGATAGTCCTGGCGGAAATCAATTTGTATCGCTTAAGATATTGAGCTAGGATGATAAGAGAGAAAAACATTGTGGAGTAGCCGCATTAATGCATTTGCTCGTAGAAATTTGAAGTGCTATGTTGTCCACAAGGCAACACAAATTTCCAGCATATACAGGTGTAACCATACATATGCCTAATCCATGGCTAGGAATATCTGACATGACTACAGGAAATCATCTTTGCTGTAAAATCAGAAAAGCAAGACAACAATTGAGACTAGATTTTCTTGAAAATTTAGTAACCTGTATTATGTTGATCTAATTATTAGGGGGTTTCATTTTCGAGCTTTTTACTGAAGAGAAAAAGGCTGAGTTGATTCTTTGGTTAAGCTGAGGATCCTGCTTATCATTAGTTGGTGATTCATTGCCTGTTCTTGCTTGATGTTGTATGCTAATTTAATTAATCCGTCGGGTATGAGCAGAGATTACTGGCTACTTAATACAAAACATCTATATTGTCAGGTTATTTGACTGGCAGGTCTATGGTGTCAGATAAAGTGCGTCAAAAGCTTGTTCTAGATTTTTCCATGGGGGTAAACTTTACCAGAAGGAATAAAAAAGGTTCAGATTCATTGATCTGGATTCTGGCCTAAGAACAAGTCAGGCTTGCAAATTTTTGCGTAAACTGAGATTGTTTTTTTTAAAAGTTCTGCTATGTCATTCAGAATAAATTTTCGAAAAAGTATTTAAGCACAAGCACTTTTGAATGCCTACATATGCATTGCCTGGTCGTGAATACAAATCTCTCTCAGCTCTGCCTACCTCATTCTTCTCAGACAACAAGTGCACATATTTCAGCTATCCTTCACAGCAGATTTCAGCCTTTTCTCGCAGTGCTCTCTGCACATACGTTTATTCCCATCATAGTTATTGCTAGGATGTGTTCTATACCTGCTGTTAGTGCTGATGAAATCTGCTACTGCAAACCTGCTGTTCAAAAGGTTTCATGCTGCAGCTGATGCTGTTTACATCAGAGTATGACCTTGCTGCTGTGGATCTGTTGTGGCTGCTTATTATCTTCAGGGGACTCCCAAGTTGCTACCTTTTTGTCATCAACCTCAATATTATTACATAACAATTGATGGAGCAGGAAAACGTTTTTGTTATTACTCATTTGTGATAAGTTCAGCTTGGATTGTTTCATTTTCATATGTTTAATTCAGATTTATGTTCAGCTATATAGATATATTCAAATATGCTTAACCTTTTTATTTCGCTATATATTTTTCTCCCTCGTTCTATCTAAGATATTGAAGGTCCACAATCAAAATATTATTGATTTATTTTGCTATATATCTTTCTCCGTCATTCTAGCTAAGATGTTAAAGGTTTTATTCTCGTACTGGAAAAGGGGCTATTGTGCATATGTGCAGCACCCACATTGTAGAGAGGTTTGTCTGTTCAGGCACTAAAATATTAACTTTTAATCAATTTACATTTTATCATCCACGAAAGTAAAGACAACTGATCTATATTACTTCTCCACATTGGTTTGATATTTTGATTATTCAAGGCAAAGTTTGAATTAAGACTCAGTGTGGCTCATTGCTGTGCAACTTACCTCATTCCCTATGGCTGCTGTTCTCCTTGATGCAACCTCAGTCATGCTCATCAGATTCCTTCCTCTTCTACTACCTTGACTCATTCATTTACTTTTTCACTGCTCTTTGCTGCTTTTTTCTTGTGCTCATCTGAGCCTTGCCAACTAGATATTGAGCTGATTTTCCCTCTTTCTGTCTGTCTTTTTGTTTTTTTGCGGTGGCCTTTTGAGTTTACTTCCTTGGCAGCATTTGAATGTGCTGGTTGACCCTGGACAGTGGGCAAAGGATGTTGTCAATGAGCATGTGGTTCTGGTACCAGGCAGAGGGGTTGCTAAAACGTTGCTAAAGTTTAGCAAGTGGACAAGATTCTAGATAATTTCTTATCCCTCCTAAGGGAAATATATTTTTTGGTATTTTTTTGGATAGGAAAAAAATGAAGGCAAAGCAACGCGTTGCGAACGTCGCAACGTTGCGCTGGTGAAGTTACGGACCGTTCGCAACTCGTTGCGATGCAACTATGGTCATATCACACAAACAACGTCCTTTGGACCCTTTGTCCTCAAATGACATGCACTTAAAGTATTGAGGAGGATCTCTTAAACCATGTGACTCCCACCTTCTATATACATGCGAGATTATGTGTCATCGTTCATGTGACATGCATCATAATACATTGGCAATAGCATAGTAGCATTATGCATACAATTTTATGATATATCATATATGATATATGGTGTTATGGACACAAAAGAAACTCTCTTGAACCCTTGATTTCATGTACTTTCTATAGCTCATGATTGGTTCAGAATTTGTAGAAACTAATGCTACCATCACGTCCAAAACAAGCCAAAACCTGAAGATCAACTCTCTATTTGCCATATTTTGACATCATGAGGCCTTGTTTCGGATTGCTGACATCATCGATGACATCGTCAATTCGTAACTGCCCTTGAAATCCTACATAAGGAGGGCTTGGCCACATATATTCTCAGTCTTGCGAATACCGGTCTTGTGAGCTCAAGGAATCACAATCTCCAAGTAAGTACTTTCCAAGTTCTAGTTTGAGTTCTTGTCTTGCTCCTTGTTGTAGTCTTGTCTAGTCTAGTATTCTGGGCATCTCGTCTTGTCCTCCTATAATCTCATAGTACAAGATCTTATCTAATTATTTCTTGTACCTAGTTCATCTCCCTCAAGGGAGCTCTTGTAATTCAGATATCTTGCTTTAGAACTACGAATCACGATCCTGGGTTGTGGGATTGTTAGGTTTGAGATGTGGTGCCGAGGGGTAGAGAACGCGTGTATGTGCCTCAAAGATGGAGGCGCTGGGCAGAAATGAAGGTGCAGTTGAGAGGGGGAGAGAGAGAGGGTCGTCCAACTTTGGAGGTGGCTGCTCTAAAAGTGAGAGAGCCAAAAGTGTTATTAAGTTATGTTATATAGAACCCTTTTTAGGGTTGGCCAAGTTCACATTGAACTTGGGCCAAAAATAAAGAATACTTAGCCTTTATAAATAGGCCTATACACATGTATACACTATAAAGGGGTTCAGTTTCATCGCGAAGAAAGTTGCTCCGGGGCCAAGAGGATCACTTTGGGCATCTTAACAGCCCATAACAGGCTGTTTTCAGGTGTTTTGCAGGTCTAAATAGGTGTTTCACAGGTCATAACAGTAATACACATGTCTAGCACCTTATGTATTGGATTGTGGTAAAAGAAATTGCTTATGTACAAGAATTTGTTGCATTTTTCTGAGAATTTTAGAAATTTTTGAAGGAAAATTTGGGGCTTTTGCTCCTATTTGGTTCTAAAGGCTGCGTTATAGCCTTATGTACACAGATTGAGGTCAAAAGAAGTCAAATTTGTTGATTTTAAGCACAAATTAGCTTGCTTGAATTTTCTGCAAAAAATTTCAGAAAATTTCAGATTTTGATTTTTTGCTCCAATCGGCTCGATTTTGCTCCATTTTGCTCCTACAGGTGTTCGAAGCTATTGTGCATTATTTTTAGAGATGATACCTTGACTTTGGTGCATTTTGCCCAAAATTTCAGCACATTAACCTCTTATTTGTGTAACCATGGCATCGTCGTCCTCAGATATGAAGAATCTCTTTGAGATTCGCACTTTGAGGGCACAGGATTTGATCTTTGGAAGGAGAGAATTCAAGGAATCCTCTTCCTCAAAGATTGTGACAGGATGTTGGAAGCAAGAAAGCAAGAAGACATGTCAGATGATGCGTGGCATAGCTGAATAGAAAGGCCGTCACTTACATAAAAATGGTTGTATCAGATGACATTCTTGTAGACCTCAAGGGCATTACTAAGCATTGCATAACACTTGTCTCATTTTACAGGTACTCTCTCAAAGTTGCAGGACTCAGGGATGCCTCCCTTTGATGATAAGCTGAAAGCTATCTTTTTGCTTATGACACTTCTTGATTCTTGGAAGACTTTGGTAGTCTCATTATCAAACAACCGCAATCTTACTTTTGATGATGTGAGGGGTTTTATATTGAATGAAGAAATCAAGAGAAAAGCAAGTGGTGAAGGAGGCACTTTTGCAAACATGGTCAGAGGCAGATTAGAGAAGAAGGGCTCTTATTCACAGAGGAGTAAGAGCAAAAGCAAAGAAAGGGGCAGCTCCAACAAAAAGCAAGGTGCTGATATGACATGTTATCAGTGTGGTAGGAAAGGCCATAAAAAACGAGACTGTCGATTCTATAAGGTAGAGCTTGAGAGAAAGAAGAATGCTGGGGACCAAAGAAAGGACAAGAAGGAAGATAAGACGAATGTACAGAACAACCAGAAAGAAAAGGAGAAGATCAATGTGGCCTCTAGTGTTGTTATTGAGGAGCTTTTAGATATGGAAGATATTCAATGTGCTACTATATCAACTTATGATGCTCATGCACATGATGTCTCTTGCAATGTTCATGTACAAGACATGTCGATCACTAAAAGTGATCTAATTGATGCTTTATTGATTGTAAATGATGCATTATCCCAGACATGGATTGTTGATTCTGGTGCTTCATTTCATGTGACTCCTGTGAAGGAGTGTGTTGTTACTTTTCATGCGGGCAGCCATGGCCATGTATACCTAGGGAATAATCATGCATGTCTTATTGAAGGTATTAGTAATGTGCATCTTTCAACAGATGGCACAAATGAGCTGGTCCTGCATAATGTGAGATATGTACCAGGAATCAAGAAGAGTTTGCTCTATGTTGGGCAGATGGATATGCATGGTTATAGTGTTTTATTTGAAAGAGGCTCATGGAAGATGACCAAAGGGTCACGGCTGATTGTAAAAGGTAGAAAAAGGGGAACTTTGTATTGCTTGCATGGAAAGGCTGATTTCATGCATTTGTGACTACCCAAATAGGTAAAAAGCTGAAATGCTTATGTAGGGACAATGGGGGTGAGTTCACAAGTGCTGAATTCAAAAATTTTTGTGAAAATCTGGGCATAAAGAGAGAGCTTACTGTTCCATACAACCCCTCTTCTAATGGTGTGGCTGAAAGGTATAATCGGACTCTTTGTGAGAGGGTGAGATGCATGCTGTCCATAGCTAATCTCCCTCATGGTTTTTGGGGAGAGGCTCTTAAAACTGCAGTACATATATGCAATCGATCCCCTCACACGTCCTTGAAAAGTGACATCCCTGAAGAGGTTTGGTATGGCAAACCTGCTTCATATGATCACTTACGCGGCTTTGGCTGTGAAGCTTTTGTACACATAAGACCTGAGTTGAGGAGTAAGCTTGATGCTAAATCCATTAAAGGCCTCTTCATGGGTTATGGTGAAGAAGGTGAAATGGGTTATAGGATATGGTTACCTCAGCTACGCAGCCGGGATGTTGTTTTTAATGAGGCAAGGTTGCTACAAAATAATGTTGCCTCGAAACATGACCATAAAAAGGTCACATTTCATCCAAGACCAGCCACATGTTAGGCCCATTTCAGACCCTAAGGATGCACCACATATGGCTGAAAATATAGATCATCTAGTGGTTTTTGAGCTAGATGATGTTGGATAGCCGCTCCTCAAGGGCATATGAAGCCACCTATTCATGCTGAAAACAGGGCTGAAGATGTTATCAAGAGGCAAAGCTATGTGAGCACAAGAAGTGGGAGTTAGCCATGCAGGAAGAGATAAAGGCCTTGCATGCAAATGATACTTGGGATTTGGTTGAGTTACCCAAAGGAAGGAAGGCCATTCCAAACAAGTGGGTGTACAAAATCAAAACTGTTGATGGCAAACCCAAGTATAAGGCAAGGCTGGTTGCCAAGGGATATGCCCAAAAAGAGGGCATTGATTTCCAAGAAGTGTTCTCTCTAGTGGTTAAAATGACCACATTACGTGTGTTGTTTGCTCTCACAGCTGCCTTGGATTTGGAACTATTCCAAATGGATGTTAAGACAGCCTTTTTGCATGGTGATTTAGATGAAGAGCTGTACATGAAACAGCCAGAAGGATATGCCATTCCTGGAAAAGAGCATCTGGTATGCAAACTGAAAAGGAGCTTATATGGGCTGAAACAGGCCCCCAGACAATGGTATAAGAAGTTTGATGCATTTATGCTCAAACATGGGTTTAAAAGAAGCCATGCAGATCACTGTTTGTACACCAAAAAGGATGAAGATGACAGCCCAATCATTCTTGTACTGTACGTAGATGATATGCTGCTGGCTGGGAAGAAAAAGAGCACACTGAATGCTCTAAAACAGCAGCTGAACTCTGCATTCTCAATGAAAGACCTTGGGGAAGCTGAGCATATTCTTGGTATGTGTATAAAAAGGGATAGACAGCAGCATACTTTGCATGTATCCCAAGAAAAGTACATTGAAAAAGTGCTTGACAGATTTAATGTGGCTGATGCTAAGCCTCTTGGAGTGCCATTGCAGCCACATGTTAAGCTTTCCAAGGATGACTGTCCCAAAGATGATGATGCAGCCAATTACATGAAGAGTGTTCCATATGCATCAGCTTGTGGTTCACTTATGTATGATGTGGTTGCTACTCGGCCAGACATTGCTCATACAGTGGGAGTTGTGAGCAGATTCATGGCTAATCCTGGTAGAGCTCATTGGGGGTAGTCAAATCTATCTTGAGATATTTGAAAGGAACTAAAAACAAATGCCTAAGTTATGGAAAGGGCCCATTAGAGCTGAAGGGATTCTGTGATTCCGACATGGCACGTGATGTGGATACACAGAAATCCACAAGTGGCTATGTTTTCACCCTTGCAGGTGGTGCTGTATCATGGTGCAGTAGATTGAAAAAGATTGTTGCTTTGTCTACTACTGAGGCTGAATATATTTCAGCCACTGAGACTTCCAAGGAAGGAATATGATTAGCACGTCTTTGCAGTGAGTTTGGTTGGCTGACAGAGCACCTATGCTTGCTTGTGATAGCCAGAGTGCCATATGTTTGGCAAAGAATGCCATGTTCCATGCACACACAAAACATATTGATGTGCGATATCACTTCATTCGAGAGGTGCTTGAGGATGGCCTTATCACATTGGTTAAGGTCCATACATCACAGAACCCTGTAGATGTTCTCACTAAGTGCTTACCCAAAGCACAACATCAGTTATGTATACAGATGGTGGAAGTCACTTAGCTTAAAGGTGTCATTTATGCCTTTAAGTGGGAAGTTGTTGGGGTAAAGCCCTAAATGATCCCTCTATAGTGTATACATGTATATAGGCCTATTTATAAAGGCTAAGTCACTTGTTCTTTATTTTTGGCCCAAGTTCAATGTGAACTTGGCCAACCTTAGAAAGGGTTCTATATAACATAACTTAATAACACTTTTTGCTTTCTCACTTTTAGAGAAGCCACCTCTAAAGCTGGTCGACCCCCCCTCTCTCTCTCTCTCTCTCCCCCCCCCCCCCCTCTCTCTCTCCCCCTCTCTGAGCTTCTCCTTCATTTTTGCCTAACGCCTCCATCTTTGAGGCACATACACGCGTTCTCTACCCCTCAGCACCACATCTCGACCCTAACAGGGATCTCTTGTAATAGTCCTGTTCCCCATATCTTGTCTAGTCCTGTTTCCCATACCTATTGGTCCCGATTTGTGGGACTTCTTGTAATAGTTATATATTCTTGTATTATTTCCCCTACGTGGGTCATCTTGTAATCGGAAGTATGGTTTTGAAATCTTGTTCAAGTCTACTCAGAGGGCACAATCTAGTGCTTCCTTGACATTTTGGTAAGCCTACCTTCATCAAGTCTCGACACCATGGAGATCATTCGTGAAGAAATCTTTTTTGCATTTAAAATTATTCAACAACAAGTTCAGGAGATATGAGAAATCCAAGAAAGGATTTAATACTAGAATATTCAAGATGTAATCACAAAACTTCAAAGGCAAATCAAGGAGGCGTAGATCATAGTAAATCAATCTTCTTCAAGTGCCCCATGGAAATAAATATGAAGAAAAGTCCAAAATTGAACATGCTTGAGAAATTTGATGGGACAAGATCAAAGTTTCAAGGACTTTTGCAACAAGTGAAACTATTAATAAGAATGCAACGAATACCTACATGATGCTTCTCAAGTAGGACTTATAGGAACTCTATCATGTGGTCCTTCTCTTTCATGGTTTGCACGTATCATGAAGAAGGACATGGATATTTTGTACGATTTTAAGGCCTTTGTTCGATCAATTGTTCGCGTGTTCCTGAAACAAAGCTAAGAAAATGTCATCAAGAAAATAGGCCCACATCTATCTACACATCAGAATTTAGACAAATCATTTGTGATCTCACATGGCATGAGGATTATTTTATCAAGCAATTTTGATGGGGCTTATGTGATGATGTCAAGGAACTCGTGCTAACCATACCCAAGGTAAATACTATGAATGAATTCATGAGTCAAGAAATTGGGTGTGGCAATAGGTTGTTCAAGTAAAACAAGAGAAGAAGACTTCTATTCAAGTTTAAGAATCCTCAATCCCTCAACAATATACATTGAAAGGATCTCAATGAGAACACATGCAATTGGATAACATCAAGGTCATGAGACTTACACCACGGGAAAGAAAACTTTGAAAAGATAATGGATTATGGTTCTATTGTGGAGATAATAATCATATGATATTCAAGTGTCCTAAGAAGAAGAAACAAGTTGAAATTAGGACTTCCATAAGCAGCATCCCATATAAAAAAAGAATCATCATCATCATTGTCAAAAGATGAATACATCCAATCATGAGAATCATGTAGTTGATTTTGCACCTAGATGTACTACAAACCCTTCCAATTTCATCATGGATATTCATCGTTATCATGTTCGAGTACCACATACCAGGAACTCTACAACTAATGCTACTGTCGTGTCAAGAATGTGCAAAACCCTAAGGTCGACAATCTACTCGCTAGATTTTGACATCTGGAGGTCTTGTTTCGGATTGTTGACAGCATCGACCCATCATAAACTCGTAACCACCATTGAAGACTTATATAAGGAGGGCTTGGCCACATATATTCTCTGTCTTGACAATACAAGTCTTACAAGCTCAAGAAGTTGCAATCTCCAAGTAAGTACTTTCTAAGTTCTAGTTCTAGTTCCTGACTTGCCACTTGTTCTAGTCTTGTCTACTCCAGTATTCTGGACATCCATCTTTCCCTCTTTTCATCTCGTAGTACAAGATCATGTCCCATTATT
Source organism: Ceratopteris richardii (assembly GCA_020310875.1). Lineage (NCBI taxonomy): Eukaryota > Viridiplantae > Streptophyta > Polypodiopsida > Polypodiales > Pteridaceae > Ceratopteris > Ceratopteris richardii. The sequence continues at coordinate 135,553,049 of CM035438.1, forward strand.
TCTTGTATCTAGTTCATCTCTCTCAAGGGAGTTCTTGTAATTCAGATATCTTGCCTTATAACTATGACTCAAGGTTGTGGAATCTCTTATATCCTATCTAGTCTAGTTCTCCATACACATCAGCCTTGGGTTGTGGGACTTCTCGTAATGGTTATATATTCTTGTATTATTTTCCCTGCGTGGGTGATCTTGTAATCATAAGTATAGTTTCAAAATTTTGTTCAAGTCTAGTCGGAAGGCACAATCTAGTGCTTCCTTGACATATGATAACTGGACTAAACATGATACAAGAGACCCCACAACCCGAGACCGTAGGCACGAAACAAGATATTAGAATTACAAAACTCCCTTCACGTGGATGAACTAGATACAAGATATAACTGGATAAGATCCTCTACTACAAGATTACAAAGGGACAAAACTAAGTGTCGAGAGAGTAGACTAGACGATACTAGAACAAGGAGAAAGACAAAATCTGGAACTTGAACTTGAAAAGTACTTACTTCTAGATCATGACTTCTTCCGCTACCAAGACTGACATTGGCAAGATTAAGGTTTATCTGGCCAAGCCCTCTTGATATAGGTTTTCAAGGGCAATTACGAATTGATGATGTTAGCAATCTCAAATCGGACCTCTGGATATCAAAATCAAGGAAGTGGAGAGTTGATCTTAGGGTTTTGGCATGTTTCGTATTATGCAATGGTAACATTAGTTTCTCGAAATTTTGAGCCAATCATGAGATCTAGAAAGTCACATGAAATCTAAAGTTCATGATTGTTTCCTTTGTGTCCACGACAATATATACGTGTAACGTATGTATGTAATATGTATATAGTATGTACTATGTATATATGTATGTATTATTATTTATACTATGCACTATGCATGCATGTATATAACTACTAACATGTATGTATGTATTAGATACTACATACATACATATTAAATACGTACATACATGTTACATAGATGGATATGTAGTGCATAGTATAAATAATAATACATACATATTATATACTACATACATACACACATACATACACATTGCAAAGATACATAGTACATGCATATACATGCATGCATATTACATACATAGTACATACATATACATATATACTACGTACATGCATGCATATGTATTACGTACTAGTAATGATATAGTAACATATCCAAATGATAATACATATTAGATACAGAATGCACATATATTTATCATTACGATAGTACATACATATAATATACAGGAACATTGATACTACATACTACATATGCATCATTTACTAATGTCTTGATTTTTTTAACTTCTTGAGCATTATCTACTTTGTCTCTCAAGACTTTGCAGCATGCTTAGAGTCAAACAAGGTTGTTAGCCGCTTGTAACCAGCAAAGGAAAGTTTGGCGTGGGAGGAAGTGAGAAATGGACATGCAATAGTTATGGATATTGAATTAAGACACATCTTGCCAAATTTGTTGGACTAGGGGTTAGGCCGATCACTCAACCAATGTTAGCAACCATCAAAGATGAGCTTTTGGAGTGGGTTGAAGCAAAGGAATCAAATAGTGGGGTCTCAAGCATAGCTGATTAAAATCGTCGATTTTTATATAAAAATCGTTTTTTAAATCTCTCCAACGATTTTTACGATTTTCTACGATTTTTATGCAATTTTTTTTTTCTTTTTTTGGGAAGAAATCGTAGTTCACTTTCATAGTTCCACTGTTCACTTTCATAGTTAATGATAGACTATAAGGTTTCAAAAAATAAAAATCTCTTAGAGTGAATAAAAACCCCGATTTTTATTTTGGATTTTATAAACCTCTACGATTTAAACGATTTAAATCTCGATTTAAATCTCGTTTTTAAACCTCTTGTTGTACTATGGTCTCAAGGCAGCCTCTTAGTATGCGCAACTCATATGATCATGAGGCTTTTCATTCATGACACGCATCTTATCGTAGTGGAGAGGGAAGCTCACATTCAACCCCCCAAGATGTGGAGTTGGAGATCGATGAAATGCAGGAATCACAAGATAAGAGACCATATGAAGATATTCTTATGGATTGTGGTAGCTTGCATGCATCATCCTTGATGCTATCCTACAAAAGCAAGGAAAATAAGAGACTACACAAGGTATAATGTAGAGATCCGGTGCATATGGCGAGATTGATGGGATTGATTCCATAGACCCATTCATGGCATGACCCATATTTTGCATCCACCTTGACTCTTATTTCTAATATGTATAATCATATTTGATGATATAATGTTATGAGTCATGACATATCAGTGTGTGACAAGTCATGACTCATGATCTGTATATGATAATGTACATGCAAACATATATTGTTTTAATGCGATTTTTGATGATTTATAGGCATTTATAAGAGGATATATACACTAAGGTTACCTAAAATGAAATTAAAAAAAAATGATTCGTATGCAATTTTATCCCAACTGGGGGTTCTCAACTCCAACCCATTGCTAACGGGTTTCCTACGCCATTGCTATCTCGTTGATATATATATATATATATATATATATATATATATATATATATATATATATATATATATATATATATATATATATATATATATATATATATATATATATATATATATATGTGTGTGTGTGTGTGTGTGTGTATGTGTGTGTATGTATGTATGTATGTATGTATGTATGTATGTATGTATGTATGTGTGTGTGTATGTATGCATGTATGTATAGATAGATACAGATACAGATATACATATACATACATACATACATACAAATACACACACATACATACATACAAACACACACACACACACACACATACACGTACATATACACATATACACATATACACACACATATACACGTACACGTACATGTGCACACGCACGCGTACACGTACACATACACATACACATACACAGACATACACATATACGCATAGACATAGACATAGACATATACATATACATAGACATAGACATATACATATGCATATACATATACATATGCATATGCTTGCATCCATCCGTCCGTCCATCCATCCATCCATCCATCCATCCATCCATCCATCCATCCATACATACATACATACATACATACATACATACATACATACATACATACATACATACATACATACATACATACATACATATATATATGTGTTTGTGTGCGTGTAGTGTTAGCAAAATGATCAAAATCATAGGAATAATGGTTGATGGATCAACCTTCTACTAGATGAAGCCAAACTTGCAGGTCAAACTTGGTAAAAAATGGTCAAAATTTGGTTTTCAAGATTTTTACATATTCCTGTAGTTCTCAGACAGAGCTTTCCACCTATATATATTCAAGCACATTCAGCCCTTCGAATTGCAAACCCTGATTTCTGCAAAAGCACTTGAAAAGCACAGGAAGCTTGACACTTGTCATAATCCGCTATAACACACATCAGCAAGATCCAATGGCTCAAGATATTAACATGTGGTAATTAGAAAAGCTTCCAATCGCTTTTAATAACTGCCAATGTTGATTTGCGATAAAAAATAACTCAAAAGCAGCTTCATGTGGAGTTTTTACGCAAGAGCTTTAGTGTCTATACAAAGACTTGATTGAGGGCTCATAAATTATCACTTGTGGAGTGCCTTATCTTGTACTTAGGCTTACTTGGAGGTGGTCGTAGCTTTCTTCATCAACTTCAAGGTGTGCTACATAGCTCTCTTGTGAGTATTAAGAGGGATCTTCCATTAGTAGGAAAAGGTATACTCCCACAGGCATAGTAGGAATGTCCAAGACTGTCAAGTAGGCCGTGAGAGTAAAATTTCTCCTACTAATGGAAGATCCTTCTTGTGGAAAGAAAGGACAATCCACTGTCATTGAGATCTTTATGGTTTAGGAGAGCAGTTGATACTCGAGGCATATACATTGACCTTGATGCAACTTGCACTAGGTTGGACAGTATTTTCTATTCAAGAGTATACAAATATTTATCTCAAAAGAAGGCATTTATCCATGAATCAAAGAGAATGGAAAGCAATTAGGATCTAGGCACTGGTGGGTGCTGTGAGAGGCCAATGTGAACTCATAGCATTACAGTTAAAAGAACGAAACAAGGTTTAATTTTAATGGTTGACTACTGAGAACATTCCAGTAATGGCTATAATTTTGTAGATTTATCATGGCCTACATGTCAATAGAGGCTGCTTAATTAAGTTGTCTATGTACTTTCAAGATGGCCAAAATATGTGGGTTATCAGGAAATACATTCAGATAGCTTTCTTAGATAGTCAAATCAAGTTTCTTATTCAAATTTAGTGGCCTAGCTCGAGTCGTTTGATTTCCAGAATGACTACTGAGAACATTCAGGTAATGATTATTATTTTGTAGATTTATCATGGCAATGGAGGCCACATATTTTGTAGATTTATCATGGCCAAAATATGTGGGCTATCATCAGATACATTCAAGAGAACTTTTCTTAGATAGCTAAATCAGTCAAATTTAGTTGTCTAGCTCAACTTGTTTACATTGACTTCACAATGCAAAATTTTGTGTGGTTAATGTGATTAAATTGGACAATTGCTTTCATGACTTGTCTCCATACATTCTAAAATCACATTCGTATGGTCATGCCATATCCTAAACTATATCATGCATTTTTTATTTTTATTCGTATTTTAAATCTACTCGGGGCCTTCTTGTAAAAGAAAAAGTACTTATTTTTGATGTCATAAAACAATGGGTATTTTGCTTCTGTTTTGAGTTTCTCAAAATAGAAAGACTCATTTCATTTGGGAGTACATGGCTAATTATGAGAAGTCATGGGAAACGGTTGTGTCTTTATTCAGCATTATAGGGGAAATGATGGCATATTTTGTTCAAGTACTTTCCATTATGTATAGTGCATACAAATGTATATCCACAGTTTCTTGAATGATATTAGAACATAATGAGAAACAGGCACACATGTAAGGATACACAGGTCTTGGGATTTTTGGCAAGGTGAAAAGCTCCACCGCAGCCCCAAAAATACCTATGCAGATACAACACACGTGATTTATTCTTCTCAATGAGAATAGCTATTGAAAATGCATAACTGCTTTGGAATGCGCATTTAGAGCCTTTCCAACTCTTCTTGAGCTCCTGTAAGATTGAGATTGTCATTTTATCTTAACCTTTCAGTTTAAATGATCCATTTTGCCCTCGGATTTCAACTCACAATGGTCATTGTCGGTGTTCTGCAGGTTATCAGCCTTGTTGGAGCTCAGAAAGCATCTTTGCATCCTGATGATATTTTTCTACTCTCAAATTTTGTATCCTCCTCAGAATCCTTTCGGTGAGAAATGCAATTTCTCACATTTAAAATTCATTTTCACATTAACGGAATCACATGCATTTAGTTCATGCTCATAGATTTGGTTATTGGCTTTCCAGTTTGCCTATTGACGTTTGTTTTTTTTTTTAATAGAAATACAGAATCGTTCTCCCCAATTTGCTTGCCGAAATACAATTCAATGACATTCTTATATGCTTACATTCGGTACCTTGATGTAAGGACTCTACACCCTTTTTAAGGAAACATTTTGTGCTTCAAATAACTTCTTTTTACACATACATACCATCCTAAGAAACATCAGGATAAACTTTTCCTTGTATACTCTTAGATCCACTTGCATGCATCGAGTCACACCTATGCATGAACAAACAGACAGGCAGATATACATGCACACACACAAGGACAGTTTGGATATGCTTTTGGTCATTCGTTTGTAGACACTGGACAGATGGCTTTTGATATGCATGTGTGTCACTCATCCTGAGCCATCACCAGTGTAGATATTGTCTGGAGGTTAAGCAGAGCTGACTCATACATTTACTCTAGAATTTTTCTCCTATGTGAGTCCTCTCACAGTCTATTTTTGAGCAGCTGAGTCTATTTGTATGTCTGTGGGCATCTTTTATGTAAATATTTTCAAATACTTTGCTTCAATCCTTTGGAGTATGATGGTTTGTTGCTCCAAAATAAAAACATGTCCATGCTTGTCTTTTTTCTCGAGTATAATTAGACTGACATGGGAGGGTAAACTGTTGACAGCCAGATATATGCTTGATATTGATAACCAAGAACTCCGATGCCTTTTTCCACCTCAAGGATTGCAGGTGAAGTGCTTTCTTTTCAATGAATAAATAAATAAATATTAACAAATAAATGCATATGATTGCTTCAAAGAAATATATGTTTTGCATCCTAAATAGAAGATGACAAAACTGAAACTTTTATTATAAAAGCTAGTCAACCTTGCATTCTGTAGAAGTCATGCGAGCGATTCTTCTTTTCCAGAGCAAGGATAGAAGGCTTTTTGATGGAGACTCATGTACTGCGTGACATCTCGAATTCAGTAGCAAGGGGAGGATTGCGTGTTGAGGAATTACCTGGTGGTGATGTTTCATACACATCAGCTCCAAGATCAAGGAGGATGGGTGATACTAAAGATTCTACTATCACTGTCAAGCTGAAGGCTGGTGTTGGTGGTACAGCAGGCCTTTGGCATTTCATTTACCGATGTGTCTACCTCGATCAATATGTTGCATCTGAGTTTTCATCACCCTTAGAAACACCTCAAGCAAAGAAAAGGTTTTCTTTGCCTGTCATATCAATAATGTACTTGATAACAAATGGTTAAGCTCACTAAGATGCCTTCACGTTTGACAGGCTTTTCCGTGCCTATCAAAGCTTGTATGCTTCTATTCATGGTGCACCTACAGGTGCACATCAAATGCAATACAGACGAGATGGGAATTTTGGTTAGTCTCATGGAATATGATCTTCCGTTTTAATAGCATCAATTATTGAAAATCCCTAACAACGGTATTTGGGCTATCGGTTATTGAGAATTGCATGCCTAATATTTATCACTTTTATATTTGCAGTATTATTGGCTTGGAGTACTTCAGATTTTGAATTCTTGGCTGCATTTGATCCTTTAGCAGAGAAGGTATGCATATAAAGTGTTTGATGCTTGAAATTCTTCGGGATTTTCTTACCAGTGTGTTGTTTCATGGAATTTGCAGAGCTCTTCAATAACAGTCTGCAACCGTGTTTGCCAATGGGTTCGTGACATGGAGAATGACCTTTTCTTTATTGGAGGCAGCCCATTCAACTGGTGAGCAATGGATGATTGATGGGATTATCTCTTCCAGCTACTGAGCTCATGCAGATAGATTGAAGGTTTATGATTTGAGGTTGGCCACTGGATTTCTGGGTAAAAATGAAGAATGCAGGTTTATCCCCTGTACTTTTCTTACAAAGAATGCAGATTCATGATACTCTTGCAACAACATCATCATCATTACCTTATCAGAGCAAACCTAGGGTTCTGATTCATATTTTGGCCTGCTTACAATAATAGGTAGGGTACCAATCAATTTGTAAAATGATTGAAAGAGGATTTCTTTTGTAGATGATTTTACTAATTTAGCTGTAAGTTTAGAGTCTGGTAAAGCTATCATGCATAACATTGCTTGTGATATACAATAAGTAGCTCACTGGACATTTCAGCTTTTCAACGAAATTTTCTGGAAAAAGATTGCACGATTTGCAAATTGAAGTAATCTTTATGTATGCATCTGTGTGTGTGGGATTCTCGTGTTGGTTTCAGCTTTTTTGAGTTTTCTTATGTGGGGGTCAAACTTCAGGGAGGCTACTTTCAATGTTAGAGAGGGTACCAATCAATTGCACGATTATGTCCTGCTCACATTGTGCATGAAGTATATTCAATAAATGTTGTTACTATTTCCATGAAGAATACAAACAACTACTTTTTCAAGCCACTCCAAAATGGTTGGAATGAAATGGGAAGTGAAAATTGCTTATGTATCTTGACTGAAAGAGTTTGAGACGTGGGCACTCTGCTTGATCTCATCTAGTGATGTGTTTTTGGGTAATCTACCTTCTAGTTCCCATTTGAGAATATACATTGTCCTCTGGCTTGGAGAATTTTCTTAGTAAAGTCACCTATTTAAACATAATCATGAGCTCATTCTTTACACTGATTGGTTCCAAGTCAGTTGGGGCATGAAGTATATCATCCGAAACTCCTTTCAACCTGATTCAAGCAGATTAATGAGTCCCCCTCCCTCTCTCTCTTTCGCTTTGTGTGTGTGTGTGTGTGTCCCTCCCCCCCCCCTCCCTCTCTCTCTCTCTCTCTCTCTCTCTCTCTCTCTCTCTCCCCCTCAGTCTCTCAGCATTACAAAACCTCTCATGAACACCCTTATTTATGGATGAAGCTATCACAAAAATGTAGATAGAACACAGGAGAGCATGCATGCCCAAATCCTACATGCAAGGAGAAAAGGAAAGAAAGCCTTTTATTGAGATGGAAAGGTTTTAATAGATGGGCGCCCTACTAAATAGGGATGTGTGGCCTACAAGACATCACTACATCAGGAGATTTCGAAGAGAGATGAGTAGGCACGATATATGTGGGTTTGCATTGAGCTCACCAAGTGGAGATGGATTTACACTGCTATATGCTATGCTTCCTCATGAGGTTCATCATATGCTAGACATGATGGGACAGCCACATTGGAGATATTGATTCATCATACACTCCACTATTAGAGAACATAGTTCATTATTCCACACTAGGTGAGGTCTTCCTTATTGGGGACTTGAATGCACATACATAATCTCGACAATGTGAGGTATATGACAATTTAGATCCCGACTAGATCGGGATTGGAAGATCATTTGATGATATGGGTCAGGATAGGCATGGAAGACACCTTTAGTTTGGTCGGTGACATCATCTCGTTATTTGTAATGGGATGCACAGGTGGCCAGGTCAAGCGCTTTCACTTGCTTTTCGTAGTGGTGGATAGAGCACCGTTGATTATATTTTAGGATTTCTATCCAAAGTCTCATTCACACTCTTTCCATAGGTCAAATCCCACTAGGTGCAGGTCACACATACCTTAGCTTTACTCTCCTTTCTTCTATGTTGTGAGAGCCCCCATCACTTAGACATACAGATACCACCATACACTTCACATACGAGCTTTCTCATGTCTACGTATACCATCTTCACTCATAGCTTCTCACACTCAACCCATATGATTTCTTTGATACACTCAACTTCTCACACTCAACCCATATGATTTCTTTGATATGCTCACTTCACATATTACATCCATCTTGCACGACTAAGCTATACAAAGCTTTCCCCACCATACATGTATCTTTCTACCATGCACTAGGACAAGGCCCCAAAACAATTGGTATGATGAGGAGTGTCATGAGCAACAACGATGCCTCAAGGCTGATGACTCTCTTGGAGAGATCACACATAGGTAGGCACAATGCCGCACACAATCCTTGATATGTCATAAAAGGAAGGAGTGGAAGGAGCACAATTATTGGGACATATACCATTTGCTTATGAGCAGAGATTGTTTAGTTACATGGCATTGTTTACGAGAGAGGAGGTAGTCCATCCCCATCCAGGATCTCATGAGATGGCATCGATATGCAGAGAGTTTGTAACAGATGCACTACCTGCAAAAAAGCTCCACAATGATGAGATTTTTCTGTAGACCTCGGATCAGGGTTTTATTGA